>JACXGM010019713.1:0-18247 GCA_016801145.1 Umbra pygmaea
TTCTGGGAGTTGTGGTAACTCAACTTTAGACGGATACAGAAGCCCCCCAGTGGATGCGAAAGGAACTGAAATATACTATCGGCTTTTCTCTGATATATTGAAAAAGAACAGACGTGTATATGACATAAATCATCTATGGTAACGTTTGTAAATGGTATACTATGAAACTGATTTACTGTGGAACACTCCTTTAACAATATAAGTGTTCAAGTGTACCACTCCCAGCCAACACCCAACACTATACCACAGTATTTTCAACACATGACACGCACAACAACATTCCCAACAGCATGCTATACCTAACACCACAGCCCACCGAACACCACACACAATAAAAGCCAACAACCTACTACAGCCAACAGTATAGCACACCCAACAGCATATCAGACCCAACACCACAACAGAGTATATCATGCTAGCATCATGTTAGCAACATGCTAATAATGCTAGCATCATACTAGCATAATGTTAGCATCATTCTAATCATTGTAATATCTTCCTAAAAACATGCTAGCATCATGCTAATCATGCAAATATCTTGCTAAAAACATGCTAGCATCATGCTAGCAACATGTTTATCATGCTAGCATCATGTTAGTAACAGGTTTATTATGCTAGCATCATGCTAATCATGCCAATATCTTTCTAAAAACATGCCAGCATCACGGTAATCATACTAATATCTTACTAAAAGCATGTTAGCAACATGTTTATCATGTTAGCATCATGCTTATCATGCTAATATCTTCCTAAAAAAAATATGCTAGCATCATGTAAGCAACATGTTTATCATGCTAGCATTATGTTAGCAACAGGTTTATTATGCTAGCATCATGCTAATATCTTATTAAAAACATGCTAGCATCATGCTAATTATACTAATATCTTACTAAAACATGCTAGCAATATGTTTATCATGCTAGCATCATGCTAACATCATGCTTATCATGATAATATCTTCCTAAAAACATGCTAGCATCCTGCTAATCATGCTAATATCTTACTAAAACATACTAACATCATGTAAACAACATGTTTATCATGCTAGCATCATGTTAGCAACATGTTTATTATGCTAGCATCATGCTAATCATACTAATGTTTCACTAAAACAGTTTAGCATCATGCTAATCATACTAATATCTTACTAAAAACATGCTAGCAACAGGTTTATCATGCTAGCATTATGGTTATCCTACTAATATCTTACTAAAAACATGCTAGAATCATGCTAATCAAACTAATATCTTACTAAAAACATGCTAGTATCAGGTAAGTAACTTGTTTATCATGCTAGCATCATGTTAGCAACATTATTATTATACTAGCATCATGCTAATAATATAAATATCTTACTAAAAGCATGCTAGCAACATGCTAATCATACTAATATCTTACTTAAAACATCCTAGCAACATGTTTATCATCCTAGCATCATGCTAGCGTCATGTTTATCATGCTAATATCTTCCTAAAAACATGTTAGTATCATACTTATCATGCTAATATCTTACTAAAAACATGCTAGCATCATTTAAACAACATGTTTATCATGCTAGCGTCATGTTAGCAACATGTTTATTATGCTAGCATCATACTAATCATACTAATATTTTACTAAAACATGCCAGCATCATGCTAATCATACTAATATCGTACTAAAAACATGCTAGCAACATGTTTATCATGCTGGCATCATGCTTATCCTACTAATATCTTCCTAAAGACATGCTACCATCATGCTAATCATGCTAATATCTTACTAAAAACATGCTAGCATCATGGTCATTATATTAATCTTACTAAAAACATACTAGCATCAAGCTAGCAACATATTTTATGATACTAGCATCATGCTAATCATGATAATATCTTAACTAAAAACATACTAACATCATGTTAATCATAGTAATATCTTGCTAAAAACATGTGAGCATCATGCTAATCATGCTAATTTCTTTATGAAACCATGCTAGCATTATTCGAGTAACTGGTTTATCATGCTAGCATCATGCTAATCATGCTAACATATTACAAAAAAACATGCTAGCATCATGCTAATCATGTTAATATCTCGTTAAAATCATGCTAGCATCATGCTTACAATATATAATAGTGTTAGACGTTTTGTAATAGTGTTGTAGTAGTGTTGTGCATGTTGTAATAGTGTTGTAATAGTGTTGTACATGTTGTAATAGTGATGTAATAGTGTTGTAATAGTGTTGTACATGTTGTAATAGTGTTGTAATAGTGTGTAATAGTGTTGTACATGTTGTAATAGTGTTGTAATATTGTTGTACATGTTGTAATAATGATGTAATAGTGTTGTAATAGTGTTGTATGTGTTGTAATAGTGTTGTAATAGTGTTGTACATGTTGTAATAGTGTTGTAATAGTCTGTAATGGTGTTGTAATAGTGTTGTACATGTTGTAATAGTGTTGTACATGTTGTAATAGTGTTGTAATAGTGTTGTACATGTTGTAATAGTGTTGTAATAGTGTTGTACATGTTGTAATAGCGTTGCAATAGTGTTGTACATGCTGTAATAGTGTTGTATATGTTGTAATAGTGTTGTAATAGTGTTGTAATAGTGTTGTAATACTGTTGTAATATTGTTGTACATGTTGTAATAGTGTTGTAATAGTGTTTTAATAGTGTTGTACATGTTGTAATAGTGTTGTAATAGTGTTGCACATGTTGTAATAGTGTTGTATTAGTGTTGTACATGTTGTAATAATGTTGTAATAGTTTTGTAATAGTGTGTAATGGTGTTGTAATAGTGTTGTATATGTTGTAATAGCATTGTAATAGTGTTGTACATGTTGTCATAGTGTTGTAATAGTGTTGTAATAGTGTGGTAATAGTGTGGAAATAGTGTGGTAAGTGTTGTAATAATGTTGTAATAGTGTATAATAGTGTTGTAATAGTGTGTAATAACATTGTAATACATTTCCAACCCCACCACACAGAGTTCCTGCCACTTTAAAAAAATACTAGTGGCGGCAAGAACACTTCACACAATTTCCCCAGAAATTGTACCAATTCTAGTTAACTCTAATATTCAATTGAACCAGATGTCTGAATACCTTCTTGCACTTGTAGCAGACATAGTAGGCATATCGGTTCATTGCAAATCCGGCTGAATCGTTGTGGAAGCGAGCACCTGGAGTGGTGATGGCCTCACTTTTATGCAGCCCTTCATACTCCATCCTCATCAAAGCCTTCCTCCTTACATCCTCATACAGCTCCTTGATTGGGTCCAACAGGTCCTTGATGACTGAGTGGTTGATCTTGTTCTAGGAGAAATCAAACAACACACTCAAGCCTCAGGTCATAGACTAAATATCGGAATTCTGTCAACTCAATTTGGCACAAGATCTGGTATAATGGTATGATGTTAAGTCCAACTTAAAACAATTTATATAATCAGGGAAACTTTGGAATTTTGTGAACGTTATTAAACCAATTGGAATGGTGCTGGTCAATGGTCAGTTATTCCTTTTTCACAAAACAGACTGCAACAAATATGACTAACATTGTTGGAATTAACTTGATTTGTATTTAATTATTCACATACAGATGTGGCTACGATAAAGTGGTGGAAAAGGGGCGAGGCTGTACCGAGTTGCACCTCTGCCGATTGAATAAAATTTCGGTGGCAGTTTTTAAAAGAAAACAATACTGCCAGGTGGCTGCCGCCAGGGTGCACATTCATCCAAAGCATTTCCCACAACTGTGTTCTGAAGTTAAATGTATTATTTGTAACACTTTAGTCATTAAACTATTGTCCTACAACATAAATGTCTCATTTACCTGCCTAGGCAAGGCAACTTTATTTATATAGCACATTTCATACACAATGGCAATTCAAGGTGCTTTACAAAAACAGGAAAACAAAAATTTTAAACAGATTAAAGATAAAAATAAAAAACTATTAGAAAAATAGTACAGTTTAAGAAAGAGACTGAACAAACCATATAAAATACAGTGCAATCAGTTCGGACTTAGCACAGTGTTCATTCATTAAATGCGTGGCTAAACAGATGTGTTTTGAGTCTGGATTTGAAGGTGACTACTGTTGGAGCACATCTGATCTCCTCTGGGAGCTGGTTCCAGCTGCGTTTGGCATAGTAGCTAAAAGCAGATTCTCCGCGTTTTGAGTGAATCCTTGGTATCTCTAGCTGATGTAATCCTGATGATCTGAGTGGTCTGTTGGGTTTATATTCAATGAGCATATATGCAATATAGTTAGATCCTAGGCCATTGAGTGATTTATATACCATTAATAATACTTTAAAGTCTATCCTAAATGTGACTGGGAGTGAGTGTAGAGACCTGAGGACTGGCGTGATATGCTCATATTTCCTGGTTCTGCTTAGAATCCTGGCCGCAGCATTCTGTATGAGCTGTAGCTGTCTTATGGTCTTTTTGGGAAGACCAGTGAGGAGGCCATTACAATACTCCACCCTGCTGGTGATGAAAGCAAGAACAAGTTTCTCTAAGTCTTGTCTGGAAACAAAGCATCTAATACTTGAGATATTTTTAAGATGATAATATGCTGATTTAGTTATTGCTTTAACATGACTACTGAAGCTAAGGTCTGACTCCAGAATCACACCAAGATTCCGAACTTGATATTTAGTTGTTTGACCCCTAGCATCAAGGTATGCATTCACCTTGAGAACTTCATCTTTGTTTCCAAATGCAAAGACTTTAGTTTTCTCTTTGTTTAACTGAAGAAAGTTTTGGCACATCGAATTGTTAATTTCATCAATGCATTGGCACAATGGGGCACAATGGGGTTATAGTTGTTAGGCGATAGGGCTAAGTTGATCTGGGTGTCGTCTGCATAGCTATGGTAAGCAATTTGTTTCTTTCTCATCATTTGGCTCAGTGGGAGCATATACAGGTTGAATAGGCCTATTGTAAATTTAAAACACCTTTCCATGCAAGAAATCCTACAGTTAATAATACAATTAAACTCAACACCACCGAAGACTTGAACAACTAATACAGCCTTGATGGTGTCAGGGTATTGATCTCAACTTTCAACTGAACCCAGGTTCGAATTTAGAGTGTGAACAAAGAATGATTTTGCGTAGTACCATATTAATTTATTAAAGCACATTCGGTGTTCTGTTGTTTCCACCGCACCTCTACCGCATATCTAGTATAGTAGGGGATGATGGACATTGACAGTATGAGTTGTTATGCTTGTAAGCTCTGCCAGTAAGCACTCTGATTCTCTCAAATGAAAAAAAAAAAACATCTATGGACAGCACTCCTACATTCTGCCTCCCATATCACCAACAACCTCTCGTGACAGAAGCATGTTGTTTTTAGAATTATTATTATTTTATTCTTCTTTTAATAGTCAAATAAATAATCCTGTAGAAATTTGTTTAGTAATAGCTGTATGTCAGCTAAAAGTAAGAACGAAATATTTCACAATGGGCTAAACTAACAAGCTTCACTAAATTTAGCTTTGTCCTGTGTTGATAGATAGATCTAAAATAACATTTATTTTTGCAGTCTGACTCACGCAACGTGGCCTGTGTTTCTGCCAATGCCGCTCTACAGTTCTTCAAGTTGTCTGCCATTGCCCCAGAGAAACAGCCTTCGAAAATGTTTGGATTACTATTATTAAAAAAAAGAAAAAAAAGCATTGCAACTCTATACAGCACTGTACATTTTTTTCCTGTGTTTTTAGATATAATAAAATCTGATAAAATGTCAATGATGGTTTCATTCAATTCATTATTTAATTCCCAGCGTTTTTCTAATAAATTCAATTAAATAACATTTAACCCTTCAAACGCGATTGACGCTCTAGAGCGTCAAAACGCAAATATCTCGCGAACCGTACATGCTAGCAACTAAAGCTTGGTACCGTTGGAAAGGGGAAGATCAGACGAATAATGAGTGGTGGCTCATCTCTCTGGGATAAACACAGCCGGAGCTATGGTGTCTCAAAGTCGGTCATGTTTTTTAGACGAAACATGAGATTCTCATCTTAGATGGGCAGCCAACCAATCTGCAGCAAACTGCGTGATGCAATAAAATCAATATGGACCAAATCTCTGAAGAATGTTTCCAGCACCTTGTTGAATCTATGTCATGAATAATTAAGGCAGGTCTGATTGAAAAAATGGGTCCAACCCGGTACTAGTAAGGTATACCTATTGAAGTAGCCAGTGAGTGTATATATATATATATATATATATATATATATATATATATATATATATATATATATATATATATATATATATAGCACAACAACTTAATAACCATAGGGCAGGCATGGTGGCCTAGTGCATAGCCTTTCTGTGTGGAGTTTGCATGTTCTCCTCGTGTCTGTGTGGGTTTCCTCCAGGTGCTCCGGTTTCCCCCACCATCAAAAAACATGCAGGTTAGGTTGTCCAGTCAGTGCCCCTGATGAAAGCACTGGCTTAGATCTGGAGTTGGTCCCCGGGCGCTGTAAATGGCTGCCCACTGCTCCCTTGAAGGATGGGTTAAATGCAGAGAATGAATATTGCTACATGCATGTGACAAATAAAGAAGATTTATATTTTTGTTCAGGTCTACAGTATTTAGGCTGACCAGTTTACTTTATTCAAGAAAAAAACATTAAAATACAAATGCACCTTCCCACCTCACTGTTTTGGGGCATGTTTAAGGATTCATCTTGATAAAACATTGTGGCATTTTTGTATTCATAAGAAGTCACATCAAGTCAAACCTTATGCGCAAGTAATTTGTCTACTCTCAAAGTAAGAAATTGAGTTATAACTGGTGAATGTACTGTTGAATTAACCAAAGCTTCTTCAAATGTTGCAGCCTTCAATGTTTCCAGTGAAAAGAATTAGAATAGTAGGCTAAGAATGTAGGCTGATCATTAAATCATATATTAATGTACAGATGGGTGACAAATAAATAAAAAATCAGCATACAGTGTCTCAGTAAGTTGTTGAGTCACAAAGAGCCACCAGAACAGTTTCTACATTACTTGGCATGGATTCTACGAGTCTCTGGAGGGATGGAACACTATTCTTCCAAAAGATATTCCCTCATTTAGTGTTTTGAGGATGGTGGTTTGTTGTAGTAAATCTCTCATTGTTGTTCAATTGGGTTAAGGTCATAGCATAAATTTCACATTTTTATATTCATCAAATCATTCAGTTACCCCTTGTGTCTTGTGGATGGGGGCATTGTTATCCTGGAAGAGATCCCTCCCATTAGGACAACTGTTTCACCATGAGATAATGGTTATCAATCACAAAAACATTGTAATCCTGGTAGAGATCCCTCACATTAGGACAAAACTCTTTCACCATGAGATAATGGTTATCACTCACAATAACATTGTCATCCTAGAAGGGGTCCCTCCCATTAGGACACAACTATTTCACCATGAACTACACAATTGGTTGCTTATCAACAGATTTGTTGCCATGATAAGCAGTGTTATCAGTGTTCCATTGATGAGTGCTTTTCATATCCACATGCTTGTGCTCAACTCAGGGTTGTTTAGACTCTGAAATACCCCCAATGACCACAATTAGGCCCCTCTTTAGCAAAATAATTGACTCAACTTTTGCTGCAAATTCACTGGCCTCCTACAAGAGGAAACAATATTTATCAGCAGAGGATAAATAGCTTTGTATGCATTTGATTGGCTCTAATCACATGATGAATGCATAGAAATACTTGATTTACCAGCATATTAATTACATTTAATTGTTTACATTAGGGCTGCAGCTATCGATTCTTTTTAATCGATCGATTAATCTGATAAATTTTCTTGTGTGTTTTTAAACAACCAAAACAAATAATGCATAATGAAAATTATGTGGCTGTAAAATTATCAAGCATTTGGCTTTTATTTAAAAAAAAATTGGTATTTATTCAACTCCAACATTTGGCTACAAAACTAAGCCTATTTATTTCAATCTTTACCTATTTAGTGTTTATAAGTACCCTGGAAATCCAGAGTTCTCGCGAGAGCACAATTTGAATTTGCTCAGCAAGTTACTCTAGCACCGAGTAATTCTGCACATTAATTATGCCCTTGTAGCCGAGCTGCACCAATCACATCAGTGTATCGGATATAGGCGTGCCAGAGGCGTGTTAAACAGATGACAACAGCGCTGCGACATTGAAGTCATTAGTAAACATTGTAAGATCGCTATGGATGAACACCAGTGGTTTAAAGCTTTGGCCACTACAATGAACGAGTTAGACTTGGCTTTTTGTTTTTTTAAATGACGTTTTTGCTGTTTTGCCGACCTGATTCGGCAAGAGTTTTATCTACCAGTTAGCTCCGCCATAGGGGCTTAGCGAAAAACCAATGTTGATAGGTCGTAGTGTTATCCAATTGCATACAGTGAGATTTTCAAATGCATGCTTGGTGCCGCCCCTCGAGTTGGGTCATTTTATTACTCGATGCCAGACCCTTATATCCTCCGGATTTGGGTCTGGATTTTTCCAGGCTAGTTTATAAGTGCCAGTGCCAACAATTATATAAAAACACAGTTAAGTCAACTTACTGTAAAACATGTATAACATGTAAAACTATGATTACCAACTTAAATAGTAAAGGCCATTTGGCATTAGTTTTGTGTTCTTATATACAACATTACAAAAAAGGATTGCACCTATTGCAAATTACCCACACGAGTAAGTGAGTGCCCAGTCAGACCAGTTGCTTCATTGCAGTTTGGTACGGCAGAAATACATACATTCATTTTCAATAGAATGCTGCATTTGGCTTGCATCACTTGCATTGCGGTGCATTTTAGGAGAAGCATCCGTTCGAAAAATCGTACGGATGCTTTAAATTGCATGCGTTGGTGACACCTACACATAGTGTAGCTTTGAAAAAGGGAATGTTTTATTGCAAATATGCATTTTGTTAAATAGACAAACATTTTATTTTTTACTTAGGCTAGTTGAAGTATATTAGCATGTTTTGTAGTATTGTATTTTTTGTTAATTGAAGATGTCCTATGCTTAATTTCTTTGGAAGCTCATTATAATGTCTTCCCCAAAAGTACGAGTGGATCTGGAGAAGCATTTGTTGCATTTGGCAGACGTGACATACAAACACGGTCTCGCAAAGACTGCAATACGATATTTGTTTCTCCATCACGTCCCGGTATATACAGTGAATGCCTGTTGAAATTATTGTTGCGTGGCTACATAAAAGTTTAAGCATATGTGATGCATTGCCGCAATTGATCTGACTGGTGCGTGAGAGAGACGAGGGTGCATGCATGTGTGTGTGTGTGCAGGGGCGCTGTAAAGGGGGGGTAAAGGATGACGATTCTCGGGGCCCATGACTAAGAGGGGGCCCAGAGAAGCCCTGTCTCAGCTGTGTTGGGGGCCCTGTCAAGATTCTTTTCATGGGGCCCAAAATCCTTAGCAGCGCCCCTGTGTGTGTGTGTGTGTGTGTGTGTGAAGGGGTTCTATAATCTCTTGCAATTGAACGTGAATACGTTTACTACTTGAAAACATCAAAGCTAAACATAATATCTAGTCAAACCGCATCACGACATCGCTACAAATACAGTATGGGATTAAAATCAGCGAACATCAATGTATAGGCTTAGACTACGTTACCTTGTTTCAGTGACGCTTGGTGAAACATGGAGTGGATGTTTGCGGTTCATATGCTGAAGCACTGAAGTTGTACTGTTGTGGTATGCCAGGTCTACTTTGCAGTAGACACATTGCACCTTGTTCTCTTCCTTTTTAAGTTTGTAATGATCCCAAACTTTAGACGTTCTCTGCCGTTTATGGACATCTATATTCTCCACTATCGCGCCAGCTAAATTCAAAATGTATCACGCGCTATGGTGTGCTTCCTGAACATTGAACAACGGTCTGTGTGAAACAATTAGATCCCTGCACGTAACTTATAGTGCACGTCATAGAAATTTAACGAGGCTTCGAGGCAGAGTTTTTGCCTCGAGGAATTTTTGTAATCGAGTTCATCGAGTAACTTGATGAATTGTTTCAGCCCTAGTTTACATATTCCTACTTTTGTTCATATAGACCCATCGTGGGACTTGAACCCGCAACCCTGATGTTAACAGCCATTGTAAACAGAAGGCCACATTGGTGGCAGTCAAATCACTGCATATCAGGGTTAGGATAGAAACAACAAACACAATTGCATTTTAGACAGACAATGCCATTAAGTAGCATATTATTTCATATAAAGATAAAGGCATAGGTCTAACCTAAATCACTTTTTTTAATTTTGCAGCTCAGACGACAAGGCTATTGCTGTCCTTATCATTCTTACACAAATCATACATCTAAAACTTAAGCCCATCATACAGCATTTATTGGCATCAGATGCTGACTTAAAACAAGTTGTGGATGTTTATTTTGAAAAGGAAAAAAGAAGCTGGTGTAGAGCATTTTGCTTACGTGTCCTTATTCTTGCTAGCTTTGGATTCCACTAGCTATGTTCGTTTTTTTCTTTCACAGCTGCAACAGTACTGTCAAAAGTTTGTACGTAGAAAAAGGATCTGCAAGCGAGTAGATGTAGATGTGATTTAAGAATTGAACAAACCAATGTTAATTGGAAGTCGTAACATGTTTGTACGTTCATAGATCTAATTTCACTTACACACTTTGCTTTTCTTACGATGATAACAATTTTCATATGGATTTTCCTACGATCATAAGAATAGCTCATTGGCTGTTCAGTCTATCATTCTAAAATTTTTGACATATTTGTATGTTGTCATCCCCTGGGGAACATGAGTAGAAGTGTTTCCAGGATATTATCTCAATATATGGCTTTGTAGGGTTCTTTCAAAGAGGATGTAAAAAAAACAGAAAATAACTATGCATTTTCTTTATTTCATCTTGTGCCATATTCACTGTGTACAGTTCAAAACAAATTTTACATATCTAAAAAATAGCAACCATATATTTCTCCTTGCTTCAGGTCCAGTATAACAAGAGGTCAACTTTGAGTATGATTTTTTAGTCAGAATTTGAAAATGCAGGGGTGATCCTTAACAGGTTAATATTGTAATATGACTTAAATAATTATTGGAGCGAATTTGGAGTGTCATTATTTTTCATCTGAGCGCAGTGGTTGAAAAAGGTGTGGCGTGGTGGAGCGGAGCGCAACAACTGCTCAGTGAGCAAGGTGCCGGATTTCCAAACTCTCAACTCCGCTCACATACTCTGCTTCGGTGTCACCAATGGGCTAACCACAAACATTCCAGTTCACAGAGCATTTGAGAACCTGGGGAAAAAGTAAAATACTTTTACTAGCTGTATTGAAATAAGGGTTGGTAAGGTCATGTAACTGGCTCACAAAGGCTTTATAACATGTTGTAATTGTTCTTTATACAATATCTATCTATAAATATATACAAACAAATACTATTTACGACACCAAATCATAACAAAAGTCTACCAGAATAATTGAGTGAAGCCACAGTCTTTGAAAAGTCAACTAGTTTTCTTAATTTAAAAGGTACATTGTAGAACTTATTCAGAATTATATCATAACATTTCTTTTGGAGACAGTCTCTGCAAAAGCATTGACATAGATTTATAGTTTGGTAGGAGAAAGATAGATCTGCCTTGATCACATCAATAACAGTGGCGGGGGGGCATTCATCATTGGTAGCAGTGTTATAATATGTGATAGCAAAAGTAAGATCTTGCTGCCGTGATTACACTCATTTTATAGTTACATGGTGGTATAATTGTACTGTACTATATAACTGTTGTATAGTACTGTAAATAAATATAGGATTAAAAATGTTGATCGCTTTTTTGAGCTTGCATCAGAAAGAAATTGACTGTGAGGGGTGGGTGCTCTTTTTCATGTTAGAGCAATAGCCCCTCCAAATGTGTGTGCACGTCCCTGGTGTCACCTGTTGTGGTCCGTTAACTACTGTAGCTTCCTCTCTCGCTCTCTTTCTGTCTGTCAATCTCTTAGTTTCTGTGTGTATGTGTTCACAACAATGGAACATTGCACTGGCAGTTATATTCTTTGATGATATGGGAAGGCTACAATATAGGAGAGAAAGTGGAACTGGTATCTGATCCTATTAACACTCTTAAAAAACGGTAGTATCTATATTATCCATAATCTATATTTTGGATTGATCTGTATATCTATATTTTGGATCGATCTGCCCACCCCTATTAAGTGTGTAGTGGACAGGTTTGCCAGTCAAAATGAACTTGTGAATAGACTACTGCCTAAAATCAGTAGTAGTGACTTCTACATCTGTAGCTCTTTATGTAGCTAATTTTGCATATGAAAAAAGGAGTCAGTCCGGTGTGGTATTTCTAGCTACTGCACTGCAAAAAATCTTGTTCCATTGGCAAAAGGTAACTTTATCTTGTATTCAGGTCAAAAAAACTTAAAATAAGACATTTACTTAACAAACTATATTTGTATTAGATAATAACACTTTTTTTTGTAAATATGCCCTGAAAATCAGTGAAATGTGTCTTGATACATTGGCAGATTATTTAAATTATTACAAGCAAGAAATACCTTGTATTCATAGTTTTTTTAACTGATTTTTGGAGTGTCATTTCTTCCAGTGTGGTAAGGGTGTCATGCTCTATTCTATTGTGTATGTATTCAAATTGAAATTCAGACGTTGATTTGAGCCCCACCACTGTGTGGATTATCCCCACTGTATTTTAGTATATACTAAATACAATTTTAGTAAATACTCTGGCACCGCCACTGCAAGAATCACATTCATCCCGCAATAATGCATAAGCCTTGGCTATTTAAATGGAATGGCATATAAGTTTAACAGATATTGATTTGAACTATTATATAATGACTTATGTAGTCAAATAATATAAATGGTAGTCAAATAATTTGGTTACATACAAAAAAACTAATTGACCTTTGATGATTACAATTACAATAAACTATTTAAATGAGTCCTCTAAACAGACTGAGAAAAAATTGTACAGATGTCACATGATATAGTGGCAAAAACGGGGTAAAGCTGTACCGTGGTAAAACGAGGCATTTAAAAGAAAACAATACAACAAATGGCTGGCGGCAGGGTGCATATTCATCCAAATCATTTCCCTTAAACACGTTGTACATTACAGATTATTTTATCATTAAAACAAATACGTTCTGAAGTTAAATGTATTATTTGTAGCGCTTTAGTCATTAAACTATTGTCCTACAATATAATTGTCTCATGTAAACTCCCTACTGTATATTTAAAACACCTTTTCATTTACGAAATCCTACACAGTCTAAACAGTTAAACTCAACTCCTTTGAAAACACGCTGAGTTCATACGGTCTTGATGGTGTACTGGAAATGACTAAGGTCTCTTAACCAGGTGAGTAGGGTTCGACTCCAGCGCGCCACCATTGTATATTTATGGTGTTACAGTATATTAATCACACATTGTTCGTTACTGCTTTCATAAACTACTGTAGTAATGGGCACATCTTAAACTAGTAATGAGTACAGTACATCTATTACTGATTGTAATAATTTGATTTCAACAGGAATTATGACCAGATCGACTTCGATAACTATCGTGAATTTTAGGCGTTGCTTTTGTGTAGGGAAAGGTTATCTTATGTATTTTTTTAAATATCAAGAAATAGGTTAAAAACATCACCAGAATTTTTTGCCATGACTTACAGTAAGAGAGATCGCTACAGTACATCTCGTCTCAAACAATATAAATCAGTGGATGATAGGCAATGGGAGGCAACAATATACGTCAGGTAAGCGACTTGTTCTTCAGGCATTCCCGGGGATTCCTGTGTATACGTCACAACGCTACTTTTGTGAATAATCATCTATATTTGTGAAAAATCAATGTACCACACAGCTCAGCAGTGTGTAAGATGGTAGGGATATGCACAGAACAATGATCATTCATTACGTTTGCAGTTAGAATTTCTGTGCTGACTGTCATGACGAAATTTAATAGAATCAATATTGTAATGATTGCGCTCTCGGGAGCAAATTATTCAATACATTGGCAACGCTATGAAAAGAACTGCATTTACATGCAAACTCCAACAATGGTTTTCATACCATATATGAAAAAATCAGTGGTGGAAGTAACGAATTACAACTACTCCCATTACTGTAATTAAGTATTATTTTTGGGTACTTGTACTTTCATGAGTATTTTTTCAAGTCTGTAATTTTACTCTTAATTAAGTAGGCATTTCACTATGTAAAGTACTTCGCTACTTTTAAATCACAATTCGCTACTGAGTAGACCTAAAAATAATTATATCCAAACCTTAACTGATTTTCTTTCACCCAATCGCAAAAGGGACAATGAAAAACAGCAATCAGGGCAGCCAATCCGAGTGAGTTCTAATCCACGATCACAGACGGCTGTCATACTGCTCGCACACACACGTAGCTGTCGGAAAGCGGCAAACCGAAACTCCACACAGACGGTTAAGACTGAAATCATGAATGACAATCCTGTAAGTGATTTGATTATGTTGATCTCTCCATAATTAGTTATAGTACAATATTATAATTTTATTATTATATCCTATATCAAAAGTTGCATTAAGTAGATACCCACTGTAATGATTAGAAGAGTTTGTCAATATTTCTTGCTAGCTTTCTGGGTAGTGAAGCCAAATGTGCTGGCTAGTGATGTGCGTGTGAATTCTGAACGAACAAGTTGTTTCAGTGAACTGGGTGTACTGAATCGCTGCTCTAAAAGATTTGTTCATGGGAATCACTTCTGCACAAGTTATGGGAATCACAGAGATTTTGGCTGTGAAGTCACATAGAGTTCAGTCAAGATTTGCTTTCAACTCCCCCCACGAGCCTTAAAGAATTTCCGCCTAAACAGTCCTGCGCGCATCAGAAAGTGAGAGATTATAAACACAGTCTTGGTGAACACAATCCAATCAGCAAATAGTTTGTATGACATGTCAGTGACACTGCTACACAAATTGTGTATTTTCCAATACAAAAAGTAAAATGATTAGGAATGAAGACTATTTGTGTTACTCCTTATGTTACATTATGAAAAGTTGTGTTGGATAGTTAACGGTAATTGTAGACTACAGTTTCATAAATTATTTTCTTTATAATGGAATTTTGGACATACAAATTATAGCATTTAAATTTGTTTAAAACTTGTTTTATAAAATACTTTACTCATCAGATTATGCTAAATGTACCTTTCCCTCTTCACAATGGTGTGCATTAAACAAGTTAACCAAATGTTGTGAAATATGTTAACCAATTTATACAATAATAGACAATGTAGCCTAACAGAATAATAATAGAGTATAGCCTATTACAACTGAAGTAATCTTTTTAAAGCTGTTCATATTCATATCACAATGTGGTCACATGTTGAGCTACCTAAATAATTCAAGTAATAACTTAACCCATAGTGGCTGTGTCACATTTTAATGTAGTCAAAGGTAACTATGGGCATAATTTAGTAAGTAGACAAAGGTTTACTTCATGAAGATTAAATAATTTGCTTGTTTTGGAAAAAAATATGGTTAATCTGTTTTTGTGTGCTGGAAATATTTAATTCAGTGGTATTATAGAAAACTATATAATGCCATCATGATATAGAGATAGAATTAAGCAGGAGAACAAAAAGATTAATTAAATGATTCACTGAATCAAAAGATCAGATTTTTTTATTAAATGAACTAAATGATTCAGTTCAGTATAGTGATTCAGAAAGTCCATCACTACAGCAGACCTAGCAGCTGGACTAGTTATTCAAAGCTAGCTTTAACAACCTACTTGCATAGTTAATGATGACGAGTCTTCAAGTCTGTGAGTTGATTAAAGTTAATTTGATTTGCATGAGAGCCTAGGACGCTAATCATGGAGAGTAAGAGGAAAAAGGAAGCTCATCAACTTCTTTCAAGGGTATAAATTGTGCTTAGGACAAATGACCTGTTGTTGGGGTAACATGTAGATTGGCTTAGTGAACATTAATTATTAACAGATTTCTTCATGAAAATGTATTTAATATATCGTTATATATATTAATAATATTATAATATAATATTTAGTTATAAAGGCCAGCTGACCACAGCTCAGCCCAGTCCAGTACAGCCCAGATCAGCTGAATATATTTCAGCCAACTAAAGCCCAGCCAAGTACAGGGCATTAATTCAGGTTCAAAGTAGTTTTGCTGAATAGTTGTCATCAGATTGTGCTACTTTTCCTGCTTCGAAATTACACATAACAATAATACAATAGCCTATGTACTGTAGCATAACAAACAAATAGACAAATAGCTCATAAGTCATTGTTAAAAGACTTTCACGTTCATATCTTAGTATAGTCATGTTGTGAGCTAACTAGATAATCAAAGCTATAACATGCCCCTGAAAATGTATGTGTATGGCCCTGCCCTAGACAAAGGTGTATTTAATATTTCTCTAAATATTTTTGTTTGGATCATGGATTGACTACATTGAATCAAAGTAAAATTTCTACCAAATATGTACAGTCTTTTCAGATATCATTATTATTCAATCCAGTGGCCATTTGTTTTACAAACTTTTATAACAACATTTTAGGGGACCTCCCAAGAGTCCTAAGTCATTTTGAACCCTGACTTAAGGTTTGGAGAAACAGAAACCAAATGGAATGACAGAGGACAACAACACTGAGAACAGTGGAAATAAGGACAAAAATACGCAGGACGAGTACCCATGGCCACACCTGGAAGAATGGGTTGTTAGACTGGGATTTAGTTAGGACAGAACTAGCTAATGTGCTTGTGTGCTGCACAAAATATTAGGACAACCAATTTCAATACAATAGGTTAAATCAGCAGTCATTTAACCAAATGTACCACTCTTTCACATTATGCAAAACAATTAATGATCAACTTATATAATCCCCTTTCGGATTGAATACGTTTTGTTGATGCATTGAACATCATCACTAGTACTCTAAGTAGTTTTTGAGAATATTACTTTGTACTTTTACTTAATTACTTTTTTAACACCAGTAATTGTAATTGAAATTGAGTAGTTTTTCAGTAATGTAACAATACTTGTACTTGAGTACAGATTTTCAGTACTCTTTCCACCACTGAAAAAAATATCTCACTGATGATATGAAATAAATCGTCCAGAATTGACCTATGGACACATTTTTTGTTATTTCTCTGAATCCATTGCTAGCGATGGGCAGACTGAACAGCTTGAAAAGCTCAGAGGTTCACAATACCAGTATTTGCAAACTAGTGGGCTAAATTAGGGAGGAGGAACACGCATGTACTGTAGAATACGGCAGGAGGAACGCCCCGGGACGAGCCGAAATCATGGCCGACAATCATGTACCTTGACAGCAGAAACTGGCATATAAAGAAAGTTTTGTCTGTAAAGTTTATAACAATTGAATTTCTAGCAGAAAATGGATACTACAGCTTTCTGTCTTCAGTGAAAGCATCCAACCGATAGTTTGTTAGTTCCTATGTAATGAATGATCATTGTTTTGTGCATATCCCTACCATCTTACACACTGCTGAGCTGTGTGGTACATTGATTCTTCGCAAATATAGATGATTATTCACAAAAATGATATGCTAGTATACAATTTAAATGCGTCCTCTAAATCAGTGTTTTTCAAAGTATGGGTCCCGACCCACCGGTGGGTCGCGGGAGATTAAAATTGGGTCTGCAAATATGTTTTCATAATTATTTTGTTATGGTTTTCTTTCATGATTAAAATGTTACTGTTGACAGTACACCTAAACAGCCACATGGGGCAGTGTACTGAACTGAGCAGTTGTGTAGGTCAAGCGGGTCCTACAGTATGATTAACACGTTGTGGAGAACACGGACGAATCGCGGAATCCAGACATTAACGTGCAATTCAAAAAACTAAACATATAAAAAATCATAATCCTAATATTCCAATAAATTCACATAAAGTTATAATTACCACCGCATATTGCCTATTCTGAAAGTGATGTGAATTTGTAAGCGCAGTGTCCTCTGAATGCGGTATGTGTGTCTCCCAGCATGTGCCTCTTTATTGCGAAGTGCTTGTAACATCACTACTTCTGCCCTTCTACATTCCGTAAAAATACTTTTTCTTGGGAATTTCGGCGTAACATTAGACTACTTCAGTGAAAAATGTAACAGCAAACTTCCACGGATGGAGTGAAATGTGCAAAGAAATATGAAATTGTATATGCAGTGTGCGTTTGTCTACTGAACATAGCCAGCATGCGCCTTATCG
>JACXGM010019714.1:5345-18346 GCA_016801145.1 Umbra pygmaea
GAGAGAGAGAGAGAGAGAGAGAGAGAGAGAGAGAGAGAGAGAGAGAGAGAGAGAGAGAGAGAGAGAGAGAGAGAGAGAGAGAGAGAGAGAGAGAGAGAGAGAGAGAGAGAGAGAGGATCATCATTTATTTATTAATTCCTTTCTGGTGTCTGTCTGATTTGCTCTGAGACAACATCCACAGAGGTCACGTCAGCCAGCCCCTAATCTTGTCCCCAGACACTTCAGCCCAAAGTTACTGGTCTGATGGAACACTTTGATCAACCTGGTCTCAATTAGCTAATAAGAAAGCTATGAAAAAATCCTGCATCGATAGGCATCGGTTCAATTGGCCAGTCTTTTTTCAATACACATTACTTCATGGTGTTGATGTGTTTTGTGCACGTCAACACCAACTGATACCTTGAGACATTGCTGTGAGAAACCAGGTGAATTCAGTTTACTGGTAGAATAGATAACCAGAAGTACTCAGGGTCTTAGTTGAGATCCACTGCTCTGGATTTTAAACTTTTATAGTAGTAGATATACATCAGATGGAAAAATAGCTTTATAACTAATTCTGCTACTTAACCTACTCTGGTGTAATGTTTCACAAATGTTTCATATTAGATAAAATTAGACTGGAAAGCATTACTGGCCTGTGATGCCTAATTTAAAGAACACAGTAACACTTTGATTTCATAGAAAACAATCTTGTTATTTTGTGAGGTTTCCTTAATCCTTGCATGTTTTTTTGTAAAGAAAAAAATGATTGTGTTTTCTCTGCCATAATTATATATTTTCAATTTTTCAGTTTTCGTTGAGGCATTTGTCATTAATATTGTTTTTCTTTGTCTTGTGACACTGTGTGTGTGTTACATACTTCCTGGTTTCCTGTGTGGATCTGTCCCCACATAGATATTAAAATAGGTCCCCACATGTAAAAAATTGATTTCTGACTTAACGGTCACGTCTAGGTCCAAATGTTAAAACTTCGGCATAGTGTTAGAATTGTCATTACTTATAAGAGTTAGGTTATTAAGGTTTATGTTCAGGTTAAGTTAATGGCTAGGCAATAGGAACATGGATTTCTGGGTCTGGGTTATGTTCCCACACGGATAGAAAGACAAATATGTATGCATTACCATACATGGTAACTATACACTTAATCATATTCAGAACTAAAATATATACCCGGTATATATAAGATCTACCTTATGAATCAAAGACTTGTTCAATATCAGAACAGGACTTCGTTATCAAACGTGTCGCACTTCGGAACACACCTACCTCATCAATTGCTGCATCATAATAGAACTTTCTTACACAATCACCTTGTAAATCCCTCTGTCCTATACCAGAACAGAACTACGTTATCAAGCCTTGTCTGCCCTATATCAGAAAAGAACCACTATTTCAAAGAACACAATTTGGTGGAGTAGGAAGGTTTTAATCAGGTTCTATGTGATGCCATGTGTCCACGCCAGCCAGGGCTGACAAGAAGTTGGGAAATGGAAGGTGAACCGTAGGCCCGTGAGTCATTCCAGCCCCTTCACTTCAAACATCGGCACGCTCAACCCGCTCCCTGCTCACTATTCTGCCGCCAGATGGCCTAACGAGTAGGAGCAGGTCAGGAAGTAGGACCCAGAGATGCTAAATTGCAACCATTCATTTTCTCCTAACCTTCAGTAGCCTATCTAGAAACACAGTATTACTCTGGCCTGATAACATGTGTCTAAAGTGGAAAGTGTGTAGGGTAAAATGAAAGTCTATAGTTGGGAGATGGGGATATGATATTGAAAAGTTTCGGAATTGATTACAACCACATTTTGTTACTTGATTGCTTGAGGCACATGTAATAATATTTTTGTTTGTTGTTGTTGTCATGCCTCCAGCCCAACTTCTGTAGGCTATTCTACTTTCTTTTTCTCTTTCTTCCTCTCACTCACCTGTTTCAATACCTAACGTTTTTCTCTTCATTACTTCTTTCTTCTTTCTATCTTAATCTCCGTTCTGTCTGAAAAGTGTGTATCACCCTTAAAATTCACGACGAATTAATAAAATAGTCTACCGTGTAAACTCAACATTACCCAATTCAATGATCTCATTCCAAATGGTACAGTACCAATTTTAACCTCTTGGTAGCGCTGCAACATTGTTAATAATATATCATTTCGTTCACCTAATCCAACTAATAATGTAGTGCAGTGTAGTGTTATTGCAAGGTGACACATGCAGCAGTCTGTTGATATGATTTTCTATTATTAATCAATGCATGCACACATTTCCAGTGATTCCTGCAGCATAGTCTACTTTTGCTGCAGGTTTGTAATAACTTTCTTACATACTTCTTACCTGTATGCCTACAAATCTATATGAATTAACGCTAAATACATCGCCTGCACAAGCCAAGGCAAGCGTAATAATAGCCTAAAAACTACATCAACTTTTCATAGGTGTGATATGAAGTCTTGGAGGCCTACTCCAAGAAATGCTTTTTTTCAACAGTGGGTGGCGACACATCCAACACTAATCAGAGCCAGATGGCTCATGCAAGCAAGCCGAACAGAAGTTTTGGAAGCGTGCGCTGAGAGCGCGAAGGAAAGCAGAAGAGAACTTCGGGAGAAGCGAGCAACAGAGAGACAACTGCGTGATTCCATAACGCACAGACCGACACGGGATAAACAACGAATCAGTGGACAGTTCTTAAAGACATTTTTGATTCTTTTTCTTTTTAAACCAACGTTTATAGTGGATGTAAAGGGACTCAAATAGATTAGGTGGAATGTATCCTGATCTGGCAACAGTGACCCACCGTCTTCCGAGATGTCAAGTTAACATTCTTCGGGCCATGGTCCTATTACAGGCGGTTTTAGATATATCTGCGACTGGTAAGAATGTAAATCTTTATTACAGTGGTGAAATCAGACACAAACTTTTGATTGCATTCGTTTTTATTTTTGGTAAAGTTTATTGTGACATTAATCTAGGATTTTGGTCAACAAACCATATTTATATGAGAAATTGTTACTTTCCTCTTTGGTAATATATTTTTTGCTTAGATAGCAATACATTTGTTACACAAACATGTTTAAATCATACGTAATGCATGTGTGTTGAAAGCCTTACATTACCTAATGGCTGTATTTAATTTATCAAGTGTTGTGCTCTGCGGAGTCTTTTATATTTTGAACAAAGCCTGTTCAAATGTTTATTTATAATCTACAGTCTATTAAAAAAACAAAGCGACTACTCCTTCAGTGATGATGGGGTGGGGGGGATAACTATCTCTGTCTCAGCTGGAGGTCCATTGTGGGACTCGCTTCATTTGTGATTTAAAGCAAACTACGATACTCTGACATCACTGCTCGGCAGATGCTGAGAGTATGATGTTCGAAAGGGAAGAACACTTTTTGTTTGAACAGATGAATTCTATCAGACTATAAAATGAAACGTGGTTGGCGTAAAATTCCATTTAAATTCGATTAAATTCATTAAAGAACTGACATTTGAATTCCTTTTATGGAATGTTAGGCTACATATGGGGCAGGCGGCAGACAATCAGCAGAGGATAATGTATTTTCTAAGAGGGCACTGATTTATGCTTGCATTTTGTGACATTCCAGGACAGGCTAACCAAAGAGCAAAGAATACTTTGGATATGATTATTGGACTATGTTTGATTAGCAATTTCATCAGAAAACATTGACTACTAGACTAATATCAATGTTATAAACAACCTCTTTTAAAACAGACAATTAGGCTATAGCCTTTGGCATTGTCTTACCACAGTACAATGTCAGAAATGTATTTCCCTCCACCTGAAACTTCCTTTGTCAGTACAATAATATGAAAAATAATGAATTTTTCTTTTTTCTGAATCACCTAATGATACATATATAAATATGCAAACCATTATGGCTGTACTCACCTTGGTAGGCTACTACTATGATCCCTGTGCTTGTACTTTATCCATTTCATGTCAGCTTGATGACGTCAACATATACATCCATGCCAACAGAAGGGCAAATACGGTGTTCTCTGTGACTGGCCATGATGGGATTGGTAGTCTAGCCATTTTATCATGTGTAATTATTTGGCCAAAAATGTATTTATAATACAGTTCATATCAGTAATAATTTATTTATTTATTCCACCATTATTTAAACAGGTAAGCTGATCAATTGTCATTTGCAATTATGACCTGCCCAAATGCATAGAAATTGCAAGACAGCACGTTGTTATGCATAAATATGAGATAAAAAAACAATGAAAGACAGTACAAAATCAACATGTGTAATGGAATAGTGTAAGTCAGATGTCAGTAAATATGAGATGGTACATATAGATGGATCAAAGAGTCAAAGTTGAGGTGATATATATATATACACCTCAACTTAAATGTTTGAACAAACATAACTGATAAAAGTTTTACATTTGAGTGTTTTTCTGTTCGTTTCAGTCATTGGCCGGAAAGAATAGAACAAATTGACATCTGAAGGTGTTGACTTTGGGGTTGACCAGTGTGAGAGTTCTGTTTTGTAGATTTGCCTAAGAGGGACTTGTAGATAGACCCTGACCGATATGGAATGTTTGTATCCAATACCAATTCTGATATTTATTGTGAATTTCTGTTATTATAGATTGAATGAACAAATACCCTTTCCTCACTGGTTCTGCTTAAAACCCTCAAGGACTTCAATTATTCCCTCTCTTCATAAAATTTACTTTTAGATTCTTTTCAGCGTTAGAAAGGTTTGAAAACATTATCCAAATCATGGCGCTAATAAGACTCCATACATCAATGCAGTTTTTTTCCTGCTGTTCAGGAAAAAGAGGCAATTGTTCTCAAACGAACCATCAATACTGACATTTCTGCAAATAAATGTAACCATCGCTCTAACTGAGCTGCTTCATGGTAGCAATTTTAACAAAAATGATGGCACTTAAAATTTATTTAACATTTAGTGCTCTTGATGATTCTGGCAAGCTTCTATTTACACATACGAGTTCAATTTCCAGTGGGGAAAAGTACATGTGCTTAGTGAGTTGGGTGCCTGATAATTGTGTCCTATGTCATGTGTTTGTTCCCCATGTCATCAAAACCATGTGACTTCAACTTCATGACTGAGATATGACTATAGTCTACTTAGAGATTATACACATGTACAGTAAATAGACAATTACACATCCAGGGAGATTAAAACATTATTTTGTTAATTTCCAAAGTCACAGACTGCCTATATATAATTCTATGTAAAATTGGATACATTAATATCTGTAACATAACTGTTTACCACAGTTCACCAGCCTTACCCCATCCAACCACCGGGGGTCTGTGTACCACATATGGAAGACAGCGGCTCTAAGCCTATCCAATCCCCCCAGGTGGAGACACAGTGGCCCCTTAAACCTCTCTTCCACCCTCCACAGTGTTCTTCAGTGCTTTCAATGGGAATCTGAAGGTTCATTTACTTTCTGAATTGATTGAAATTGAAATAAATTGACCCAACCCTGCAGTCAAATAACAAAAAGATACACAATTCTCTAATCTCCTTAGTAATTCATACTGACCCTAAGAATATGAGTGTATCAAAAGTTAGTTGTTTACTTCTCTGTCACATGAGTTAGAATTTTAACATCATGTATGGCTGTTAATAGCCTTCCACTGGGTCCCACAAAGCCAAACAATCGTTCACCTCTCCACACTTAACCGTTGAAATGTTTTAAACATCCGGTGACAGTATCTAACCTTAATAACTGCTGTATATTCAAAGCAGGTGCCCAGATGGTGCCTCTACACTTATGTCAAGTGGTTACATATATTGTAAAACAGTGATGCTTTCATTTAATTATGGTTTGCACACTTGTGAATCCAAAAGGATTTTTTAGTGTTTTCTGTGTATGATGAATCACGTTCTATAGGATGTGTCTGGGTAAGTTCCTATTAGGGCTGGGCGATATGGCCAAAAAATGATATCACGATATAAAATAGATATTTTTTCGATGCGATATGCCTAACGATATATTGAAAGGACCTGCTGTGACTTGATGAAATCAAAGTGTATAGTCTGCTGTATAAAAAATAAAAACAATACATACAAAAAAATATTGATTGACCTTGTTATATTTCTGTTCAGAAGTTTCAGGTAAAACTGAACTACAAGCAATATGAAATACTCCTCATTTGTTGATGTTTCTTAGTTTCAGAACAAAACCAGCTGTTATCGCGATATGTCGATATGGGATATTCTTCTCGATATTATTTAAAAAAAACTCGATAACGATAAATATTGAATTATCGCCCAGCCCTAGTTCCTATTACACCATTGGTTTTGGTGGCTGGAGGAGGCAGAGCTTTCCACTGCCATAGTCCTGCATGCCACTCTCTTGTTTTAGAAGCAGGAGCCTAGTATGCTAATCCACGCTACTTGATTGGATGAAGTAAAACATCTTTACATGGGAGTTAATGATGGAACAGCAATATGGAGAGTGGAAATTCCTTCATTTTTACTGTTTCATATCCCAGGAGGAGTGGAAAGAAACCTTCATTAATGCTGTGTCACTTTCTTGCTCTTCCACAATATTTAGAAGGTTATATATTGAAGGGCTGAAATTGCCTTACAACTAATTTCTGGGGACATAGTGGGCAATTTGTTGCTGTTTGTTTATGTCATTTATGGTGGCAGCCGGTTCAAACCTGTTCACAACTTTGCCCGGAGCATCGACATGAGGCAGCACAAATTGGTACAATGCTGCCTGTGATGAAGGGGTATACAATGGGTATAAAAAAAGAATCACCCCCCTGTAAAATAATCACATTTTGTTGCTTTGCAGCCTGAAATGAAGACAGACACAGTTTTTGTTTTATTCAGCTTTACTCAGTGCAACTTATAACATCCAAGTGAAAGATATAACACCAACATGTCAGAAAATAATAAATAAATAAAAAAACATAATCACTGAGTTGGAAAAAGGATCACCCCCTTGTTTCAGTATTTTGTTGAACCACCTTTTGCTTTAATTACAACCTTTAGTCGGTTGGGATATGTCTTTACTAACTTTGCACATCTAGACATTGCAATATTGCACCACTCTTCTTTGCAGAACTGCTCAAGTTCAGTTAAATTTGATGGTGACCGTTTGTGGACTGCTGTCTTCAAGTCATTCCACATATTTTCAATGGGGTTTAAGTCTGGGCTCTGACTAGGCCATGCAAGGACATTCAACTTTTTCTCCTTCAACCACTGTGTGGTCAGTTTTGCTGTGTGCTTTGGGTCATTGTCATGTTGGAAGGTAAATCTTCTTCTCATTGACAACTTTCTGGCAGAGAGCAGCAGGTTTTCCTCAAGAATTTGACAATATTTTGCCCCATCCATTTTTCCTTCTATCCTGACAAGTGCTCCAGTCCCTGTTGCATAGAAACAACCCCATACCATATTACCCCCTCCATGATTTACT
Organism: Umbra pygmaea; assembly: GCA_016801145.1. Classification (NCBI taxonomy): domain Eukaryota; kingdom Metazoa; phylum Chordata; class Actinopteri; order Esociformes; family Umbridae; genus Umbra; species Umbra pygmaea. The sequence goes on from JACXGM010019714.1 coordinate 12,783, forward strand.
GTAGGAATGGTGTTATTTAGATGGTGATCTGTATTGGATTTTTGCCAGACATATTGCTTGGCCTTGAGGCCATACAATTCCATTTTATTCTCATCTGACCATAACACTTTTTTCCACGTGGCCTTAGAATCTTCAAGGTGCGTTTTGGCAAAGGTCAGTCGTGACTGCATGTGGCCTTTCTTGAGGAGTGTCTTTTTTCTTGCAATCCTCCCATTCAAGCCACATTTGTGGAGAATTTGTGATATTGTTGTCACATGCACACAATGACCAGACCTTTGTCATGAATTCCTGCAACTGTTTCAGAGTTGCTGTAGGCCTCTTGGTAGCCTCTCTGACCAGTTTCTTCCTGGCTCTTTTATCCAGTTTGGAGCGACGTCCTGACCCAGGGAGGGTCTGTGTTGTACTAAATACCTTCCTTTTCTTAATAATGGACTTCAATGTGCTTCTAGGCACTGATAAAGTTTTTGAAATAGTTTTGTATCCATCTCCTGACTTGTGCCTGTCCATAACTGTATCCGTAGATCTTTGGACAATGCCTTGCCACCCATAGTTGATTGTTGTCTTCAGTTGCACTACCAGGGACCATAGTACCTTTCAGGAAAATCTTGTTTCATGCTGAGCTAATCAAAATGACCACAGCTGATCACAGTTGAAAGTCAATTGGCTTTGTGTGCTATTGAGAAGGTGATTAACTACACCTGGTTGTGTTTAGAAGTCATTTTTATGAGGGGATTGATTCTGTTTCTAACTCAGTGATTCCTTTTTTTAATTTGTAATTTTTTTTTTCTGACAAGTTGGTATTATATCTTTCACTTGGATGTTATGAGTTGTACATACAGCTGAATGAAACAAAAACTGTGTCTGTCCGTTTTCACATCAGGCTGCAGAGCATCAAAATTTGATTAATTTACAGGTGGATGATTCTTTTCTTTACACACTGTATAATTGATAAGAGACTAGTTGTGTGCAGATTGAATGCCTGTGAATTCTATAGTTGGAGAAGGTGTATAAAAAGGAACCTCAAGACTGACTGTTGACCCTAAAGGCACTTTACCTCTGAATAATCTCACCAGGCAGAGATGATTCCAGGCTGTCTCTCTCAGTGAGGCAGTGTGTCGGAGCAAGAAATGAGTCACGCTTCTTCTTTGAATTCAAATATCATACACTTCACTGTTGGTTCTGTGCTGCTTTCAAACAACTGTGTGTAAACCATGCCATGGGTTAGCAACAACTTACAGTACTTCCCTGTGCACATTCAACTCATGTTTGCCATATTTATATGGCGGCATTGCTTGACATACGCAACATTTGAAGATGTCTTTGCTTAGTTTTTCAATTGATGGTTACATACAGTAATTTCAAAAGACGTGTGCGTGATATATTATTATAATTTGAAATGTTTAAGATGTAAATTGCTTGATAAATATCAAATTAAGCCTAGATGATGTAGAATATGTCTAATTATATAACCTGCAGTTTTCGGGATGGGTTGTTAAACTTCAGGGATTAGGTTTTGTTGGACATTTTAAAGTAATGTCACAGTTTACTGTAATGATCTCCTACACTGCCTGGTAAGTTTTGTCTTTGAACTGTTTGTTTACTACTGTTCTATATTATGTGATTTTTTTCCAGAAGACTAACTGCTGTTTTTAGTAGTTGCTGATGGAAACCCTAATAAAACCATAATTCTACCATAGGAAAAAAACTTTTGCTAGTAAAGGAATGGTCAAAACAATATTCCGGTTTTGTAATATGACCCCAAATCCTGGTTCTTACTCTAGATATTAGATTATATGATTGTTCTGGTGTTGTTTATTTAAATTAGATGTTAGATTCAGTGATGTTCTGGTTTTGATTTGTATACTCTAGATGTTTTATTCTTAGTTATTCCCATGTGAATCCTAGTTGTATTTCAGCATCAGTATTAGCTTTTCTTTGTCATCTAAAATCTTTGGGAACTCCCCCTGAAGCCTTTTGGTCTGGTTTGGACTTGGAGCATCAGTCTTGGGGATGTGATTCATAAAGCTTAACATCATTCACTCTGATGTCATATCCTCATTTGGTATTTGCTTCCTCTGTGATGGAGAGAGGGGTTTCATGAATTTTCTCCACTACGAACTGAAGCCAAGCATGGAAAACCCTTTCCTGCAATTACTGACTGACTCTACACTGCACAGTGGAGGTGAAGGCCTGGCAGAGAGAAAATCTCTTCTGGATATCTAGGGACTCACAGAAATTAAAAACAGAGGTTGGCTCTTTGATGTAGAAGAAGGCCTATCTAACCTAACTTACAGTTTTTTTATGCTTCCAACTATTGTAGCACAGGGCCTCATTCCGTTTAACAACTGTTCTTTTAGAGCATAACAGCACTGAATAGTCAGTTGTGTTTTAACTCGCTTAAAAAGTGACTTTCACATCTTCTTACAGTCACATATGTTTGGAATTCCATGTAGTGCTTTGGGAATTCCCAAATAAAATGACCTGATAACTTCCCATGGTTGGGGCTGGATCAAGTAAAATATAAATCTTTCCAGAATAAACGTTCACACTAACATGCAGCGACAGATATAGAGTAAGAATAACATATTGAAACCTTCGTAAACACAAACAAATTATCATTTTAAAAATAGCAAACATTAAATATATGTAATATACTATTAGAATGTTTGAGTCAAAACTGGTCTGGTCTTTCAGTCTAAAATGTTCTCTTTTTATATGATAAATGCACCCAGTTTGGAAATGTCAACATAATGGATCTACATTTCATGCCATCATATGACTATTTTCCATGCTTAGTAGCTTTTATTCAACATAATGCGTGGGGAATATGCAACATTTCAGGGATGAAACATGGCTTTTTAAATTCTGTAGATGTGTCAGTGTAAATCTCTAAAGCCTCTTTACATTGCATTAGGGACTTAAGGAACTATTTGCCTACAGACTGGTAAATCTCTCCCACAATTAGGGCTTTGTAAGTTGCCACGCTCTCTTAGCACTAATAAATACCAAACCTTAACAGCTTCTTACTGAAAGATTAATATTTATTTAAAATACGGTATATGTGCAACTTATCAATCAACGGACGTGTTTTCTCTCTGTAAATAAAGGCTTTTATGCATTTATTATTTCACGCATGTCCATCTCTATAAATTACTAATAAATGCATCCCCAGAAAAGAGCATAGGAGAGCTAGATGAACATTGGCCATGCTGACTGAGGCTGAGAATTTTAAATCACACATTGGCTGGCTGGCGGATTGACTGTCAATCAATAGCGCCACATCCCAGAGGTATGGCGCTAACTATACTGTGGTAAACACTTCCCACCTTTTAGAATTCTACAGTTTACAACAATGGCAGAAGCAGAAACGATTTTGAGAAAAATTTGACTATTTAAAGTTAAAATAAAAAAAATCTTTAAATTTCTAGGATTTAAGCAAATCCTATCAGAAAACGATCTACTTCTATATTTTTTCTTCCTCCAAACTCATCCCAGGAATTCTTTCCACCTTCGTCTTGGTGTAACAGCCTTACTGTACCTGGCTCATGTACTGTTCCGTTTGGCTGAGGGTCCAGAGTTGGCTGCCGTTATCTCTGTTGACTGACAGGTGGCTCTTGGCATGCTGTGTGGGTTTACTCACTGTGTTCTGAGTGAGAGGAAAAAGGCAGAAAGGAATGGACTTCAAGCAGCACTGTTGGTTGCCAATCCAGCTTCTGTTTTGTCCCCCCACCCTAAAGCTTTTGCTTGGTCTGTGAAAACCATTGGACCATCAGTCTACTGCACATCACTTAATATTGATTAATAGGATATACTGTACTGTATCAAACCACAATGACTTCACATTGGGGTGGAATCACTATTTTGTATTGCCAAAATACCATGTTTATTAGTTTTACCCTTTTATCAGTCCTCCCTAATGTCTTTCCTGATTTGAAGGTTGAGTTAGCCTCTCTTCTCTACAGGTGCAACTAATGACCGTAATGTCTGGCTAACTCATTTCCCATGAAGCAAACCATAACATTCCAGTTTGCAGGAAACTACATTGTACAATTGTCGAATGGTTTTTGGTAAGCTACGTTAAGGCACTGTGTCCTTATTGGCACAATGTCTGGTAGAACGTACTAGTAGAAGAAGGTATACGTATACCGTATAACGTATAACGTATATCGTAGAAGAAGGTATATGTTGGTGACATTGGCATGATGTTATGCTGTACTAAATGTTCTGTAACTTTTCTGAATCATACCTACAGTACTCTCCTGAGGTAACTACATGGATTTCAGACTTTCTATGTCCAGCTGACCCTGTAAATGTCGATGGTAGATATGCCTCTTCCAGCCCTTGACGTGTGGGTTCAATGTTAGGCTAAAGGCTAACCCTGCTCGGCCCTTGGCCTCTACATTAAGCTGTTTAAGAATCCTCCACCTCTGTTTGTTTAACATACAAAAAGTGTTTTCCTTTATTGGTTGGTAATTACTATCAGTAGCCATAGAAACTTTAATCCTTTTGTAGTCTGAAGGCTAGGAATTTTCCTCTCTTTGAAGATTAGTTCCTTTAAAGAGGGTTACGTCTAAGCCAGTTGTTGAACAATCCTTCTCTGGTCATCGAATGCACCATGTACGTTGTTCAAGATCTGACAGACATTTCCAACAGGATTGGGATTGTCTAGGCCATTTTCATCCCATTGTTCCCATCCCAAGAATAATTTAGGCTGGGTTGTGTTGCGTCTGTGCATCTAAGCAGGGATGACCAAAGTCATGTGTAATCGGACTCTTGGGCGCCTGGAAAATTTGTGTAACTGGAAAAAGAGGAAAGATTGTTCGCTACTGCTGTAGACACATACCCCATCATAAGGACATTGTTGAGAAGAAAGAATATATACAGTATTGTGCACAAGTCTTAGGCACCTGTAAAAAATACCCTCTGTAAACTCAAGATATTTAAAAAAAATCTATAAATGAAAGTTCCAAACTATCAAACTTATACTTTAAAGAGCAGGAAACAGTGAAAACCTAAAATAACTACACAAAAATATCACACCTCATCTTTTAGTTTGATTGTCCATCGATCAGTTTAATTCATTCGCCACTCTTTTCTGCTTCAGTTAATCAAGTTGGTTCTCTCAGTTCATCATGTCGTTGATCATTAGCATACCTGTTTGTTATCATTGTATCACCATGCACTGGCTGATATACACTCACCTAAAGGATTATTAGGAACACCATACTAATACTGTGTTTGACTCCCTTTCACCTTCAGAACTGCCTTAGTTCTCCGTGGCATTGATTCAACAAGGTGCTGAAAGCATTATTTAGAAATGTTGGCCCATATTGATAGGATAGCATCATGCAGTTGATGGAGATTGGTGGGATGCATATCCAGGGCACGAAGCTCCCGTTCCACCACATCCCAAAGATGCTCTATTGGGTTGAGATCTGGTGACTGTGGGGGCCATTTTAGTACAGTGAACTCATTGTCATGTTCAAGAAACCAATTTGAAATGATTCGAGCTTTGTGACATGGTGCATTATCCTGCTGGAAGTAGCCATCAGAGGATGGGTACA
>JACXGM010019715.1:6280-18388 GCA_016801145.1 Umbra pygmaea
TTGGTCACATCCCTACTGTGTTGGTCACATCCCTACTGTGTTGGTCACATCCCTACTGTGGGAATAAGAAAAGTGCCTATAGCCTAAAAATGAGTATCTAGTCTCTGTCTGTCTGTCTGTTGACATTGGATATATTCCATATTATCTGCTAATGTAAATATTGGTGAGTCAATGATGAGTTCAGTACGTTAAGGGAACCCCATTTGGTACATTGGTTTCGTTTTTGACCTTTTTAAACACTGTTATTTTATAGAGCTTGCAATATTATTATTATTGTTGTTATTATATAAACATTTCTTTCCCAGGTAATAAGATTGACCTGGCTGAGAAGCGTGAAGTTCTGAGGCAGAGAGCAGAAGAGTTTGCGGAGTCTCAGAGCATGCTGTATCTGGAGACGTCCGCTAAAGAGTCTGACAACGTGGAGAAGCTCTTCCTGGATCTGGCCTGCAAGCTGATCCGTGAGGCCAAACAGAACACCCTGGACAACAATGACACGGCTAACGCCATGCCTGGTGAGGGCAAGGCCATCAGCTACCTGAGCTGCTGCAGCACAAACTAGTCTGGCCTGCAATGAGACCTGGACCTGCTTCGTCCTGCTCAAAAGGACACAAACACAACGGAAAATGGAAATGGGCAGTTGCTATTAAACAGATAAGTACCACCTTGTTCCACTTTGTGTCGGGACATTTTCTTTCCATCTGGTGCCGCCCGAACATGACCCTGAGTTGTGGTTTGGACATACGGCCACGCAGAAGACAGCAGCCACCACAGGTCTCTGTCTGTCCCTGGGCAGACCCCACCGTTGAGTTTCTCCAAGCCCCTTTTTATTCTCCACTCGCTAAGGGGCCACATTGGTCCTACAACAACCTTCGAGTAATGTCCTTTCCTGGAATAGAGCTGTGATCTGAGTGTGTAAAACACCTTGGGGCCACTAGAGGGGGTCCTTTATACAAAAGGGGTTAAATTACTGTACGGTAGGGCCTTCTTGCATTTTGATGTGAGTCAGTGAATTTGTGGAGTTTTGAAAGGAATTAGGAAAGTAACATTTGTTTAAGTCAGTCATTCATGAAATGTTGTTCACTTTAGCAAAAACAATGGTCGTACCTGAGTTCAGTATGGATTTCTATTCAGCAGTATTCACAAGCAGTGATTCTCCTGCTTTAAAAGTGCTATAATTACTTTGTCCCTCTAACCCCCTTTTCACAGAGCAACAGTACACTTTGATATATTATTTACCATAAGACTTTATCAGCTGACATGTTATTGTTGGGGGAAACTGCTACAGTATTCAAAGAAATGAAATGCCAATACACAAGAAGCGGACATTAACGTTTTTATATTGAAGAACTCATGGTAGTGTTTTAATCTGTTCTTGTGCTAGTTGAGTAGTTTTATCCATTTCAACCCTGGCCTGCTCTTATTTACCGCAGTGGTAATTGGCGTGTTTGGAAATTGGAGACACGCCAGATCGCACTACAGTACTGAGTCAAAGCTTATTTGTTTGTTTGCCTCGTCCATAAATTATGTTGTTCATTACAGAAAATGAACAAGTGTTTTTAAGCAAACGTTACAATAACCTGAATGTGTTGTTTGCACCTTTGGAACTGTGAATATCTGGTTTTCTTTTACAATAAATTCTCAACACTTTACCCGCTGCTAAAATATGTTCACATGTTTTGTACTATGAAATCCAACCTAGAATCAAGAATATAAGCTATTTATTCTTAGGCTAAATAAGGTTCTGTAGTGCCAATTGCATACTTTATTTGATTGATTCATTATTAATTGATTATTCATGCAGTATCATATTACATTTGATAATTATTGCATATAAAATACAGCGCCATCAGAATTTACCGATCTGGAAAATTAGATATTTCAACAAATGCTTTTTGTGAGATGTTTGAAGACATCATCTGCACTCTAAATAGGCCCAGACACAACCTGTGTTATCAGCTGCCTTTCAGGAGTGACCACAATCACTTCATGTTAACAACATTTCTAATAATTTACTAAAATGTATTTTCATCCAGTTAGTTATATATCCAAAATAGTGTGCACATTGCTTTTCGTGATTGTTGCCCAATGACTTCAAACTAGCCATCATTTCAAAATGTGTTGCATTTTATTTTATGTTTTCTTTGAAATTATTTTTTTCTTCTAGTTTTTACCAAATGATTTGCAGTTTGTGTACTAACGTGTTTGTGCTAACATTTGTCTATCCATATATGCATGTTAGAAAGAGGTTGTTAGCGCAACATGAATAGAGGCTAGTTTGTAGCTGTATTCTTCATTATTCTTTCAGAGGGTTTTCTTGAGGTTACAGCATGCTCCTAGCATACGCATGGAGTCGTTTTTAGCTTTACATATACATTACTGCCATATTGCACTGCATCATTCCATACTTTATATTGAGCCTGTAGTTTAATATGGCCATTTCTTGTTTACGTTTAACGCCTGTATTTTGACTTGGCACTTTGTGTTTCTATAACTGCTACTGTTTACCTTTGTCCACTCCTAAAAATTATTTTGTAAAGTTTACGTTAATCTAGGTGGTATTAGTTCATGTCAGCTGTTACAATTGTTCCACATGAGTTAATGGTTTTGAGAAATGCATTTATATTCTAAAGAGACAACAAGTTAAATTACCTCTTTAGAATACAGTTAAGTAAGGTGATATTGATTTTATTACATTTTATTTGTTTCTGAATGTTTTGCCTTTATGTGTAGAAAATAATACCTAAGATCACTCTGTATTAAATAATCACACTAAGCTGGAGTCCTGTTTCTAAATCAATGATTTCTTATTTTCATGTTATAATTCCAATATTAAACTGTAATATTATTATTTTTTGTAATGTGAAGGGATTTCTCTCAGATGGAAACATAATTTTAACTATTATGTTATACTGTCTGCAGTTTAGCTGTTTACAGTAAATTGTATTTCATTGAAATGTCAGTTATTGCAAACACCCAGACTTTAAAATAAAAGTCATAAATATGTGTTGAAGTTTATTTGGTTATTGATAGTATTTCTTAAGATTCTAATGAATTATGTAAAAAATACAACCCTTTCCTTTTTTTACATTACATTACATTAAATACAAACATTTGGTATAGCATATGAAAATATGCCTACTATAAGGATCAAAACCGCTAAATTGTAAATTGTGACTAAAATGCGTTACTTTATGATTCACGGTGATTTATAGATCAGTCACTCGAACGTGGCCAACGTGTTCCAGCTTTTACGACAGTAAAGTGGTGAAAAGTGTCGTGTCAGCATGACCATTTTTAAATGCATTTTCGAAACCCGTGATCGTGGCAACATTTTATTTGAGAAACTTTCCGACAACGAGTGCTTCTTTATAATCTAATCTGCTTTTACTGTCCGTCGCCAGATTGTAAACCATTCAGGTTACATTAGAGTTTAGTGGTCATTAACTTGCCCACTGTGGTTTTGCTGACTGGTAACTTCCTCTAAGTGAAACATCAACAATGTTAAAACACTTCCTCCTTCCCACTCCAGGATACATGCATCATGTGACTGCGGTTTATGGGAGAACATTTCATGTTTAAAGGTTTTGTTCGCATTTGTTCTCCTGAACGCTGCAGCTATGAGCTGTGGATGTGGATCAGTGTCTAAACCTGCCTTAACGGGCATCGTCCTCACCTTGACGCTCTATTGTCTTCATGTGTTTGCACTCAAGTCTCATCTTCTGACCAGGCATGGTGGAGGTCTAGGTACCGCTGCTAAGGACGCCGTCATCAAATATAAAACACTCTATTTTGACCAGAAGGTATGTTTTTATTGTTTTCCCTCCATAATATTTCTACATTTTTTTAGTATTCCAATATTACTGTAATTGTTGTCAGAGTGACGCATGTCATTGTCTGTCCACGGTCACAGTCTAGACACTGGATTTCAGATTTAGACTAATCTGTTTTCAAGATTAGCCTACAGGTTTTAACAAACGTTGATTATCTGCAAGATCAATTCAGAACTTGAAAAAAGTTTTGCAAAATATAGTAATTACATTGTAGTAAAGATTGATTAATACATGTATTTAACTTGTACCCAGTCACACTATTATAATATACTAGACTATATTATATACATGAACATTTTAGTCATTTAACCAATGCTCCAGACTGAGTTAATACTATATATGATAAATACTCTATATATGTACTACTATATCTTTCCTGTATGGCCATTTGCCACCAGGACTTTCAAATGAAACTAGCATTGTTTCTGTACCTGTGGCATTGTCTACGTTACAAATGGTTTAATTGTTTGTGGAGAACTCATTACTGAACCGCTGGCTTTCCCTGCAGGATATCCTTGCTGTACTTTAAATCACTTGTTAAATGTCTGGGTATTGTGTCTGCACACAATCCGAGTACCCACCCTGCATCCACCCTGCATCCTGGTGTCAACACATTGGCTGGGTTGCTTCTATTACAACTCGTGCAAGGTCCGTCCCAAGGGGAACTGTGATTGTACTTATCTGAAAGGGAATTTAAAGCAGGCTAATGGCTGCTAATGTTTGTTGTGTTGTTATAGTTAGTATAGTAATTTATGTTTGTTATATTTTAGTTGAAACGTTTTGTTGTTAGCTCAACATGTGCACTGCCACTTGGACTGTGTACTTCTAATGTTACCAAAGTAGTGTTGGCATCCTAAACAGGTGTATACTTTATGTCATAGGACCCTGTTCAAATGTAGGGTAGAAAATATGGCGCATGTGGAAAACAGTCAGTAGCTCTGCCTCGTCAAAATCCATGCCAAACACACATCCCCCCCCCCACACACACACACACGCACACACGCCAACAAACAGCTTGAAACACACCTACACACTGTTGTTGCCTGCGAGCTGCTCCAGAAACATCTCTGTTATTAACTGCTGTTAGCTTACGTCTTGTTCTTTGGGCTACTATTCAATATTGGCCGATTCTTCTTTCTCCAAAAGTCTTGTCTCTGAAAGGTGGAAGTATGAACTGCCCCCCCAGAACCAGGCCCCTTTAGAAAGATGGGCTGGCCTGAGACTGCTCTTAGACGAATGAAGTGCTTCAGCAGATATCCATCCTGTCCTCAGGAAATCCTGTTGGCTTTAATTACTGGAGTAAACATCAAGTCATATTTTAGCATCACTTTTAGGGCTAGGCAACGTTTACCAAAAGTAGTACTAAAGGTTGCTTTCCTGGGCCATTTAAGCACCGCCTGTGGACTGGAACAATGTCTGATGGAAGACAATCTTGCAGGATTTTTGTACGCCGTAAAGTAGATGAAAGGATGGTTCCTCAGTGTGTGATAGCCTACCAACTGTTCCTCAGTGTGTGATAGCCTACCAACTGTTCCTCAGTGTGTGATAGCCTACCAACTGTTCCTCAGTGTGTGATAGCCTACCAACTGTCAAAGGAGGAAGCGTGATGGTCTGGAGCTCTTGCAGGATCCAGAGTTGGTGCATTGAGTCATTTTGTAGCGCCATGCAATACCCTCTGGTGTACGCCTAGTTGGTCAGGGCTTCATCCTACAGCAATATAATGACCCAATACAGACATGACATTCAGAGTAGGTCAGAAATACCTTAGAAGAAAAGAACAGGATGGTAGGCTTCAAACCATGGAGACGCCATCATAGCTTCCAGATTGAAACCCCATGGCCTTGGTTTGGGTTGAACAGGGCAGATGGGTGGAAGCAAAGTACAACACATCTGGAAGAACTTCTAGAACTGTTGGGAAGAACTTTTCAAACAATATTTGAATTCCATTGTAGAAAGAAATATTTAGATGACATTATGTTAAACAAAATGATTCCACAATTATTTCACACCAATTGTATATTTGATGTTTTAATTTCAGAGTCCATTGATATATTAAACTGTAACTTTGAATAAAAACTGGAAACATTGAGGTGTTCTAAAACTTTTGACAGGTAGTGTATTACTTAATCAAATAAACTAACAATGCCACTCTCTTTGTACAATATGAGTGCAAAAAACACATGTTTGTTAGTTATCTTTGTGAGGACTTGACACTGACACAGAATTCCATTTGCCATATTCTTTAGCCTTTCCCTAAACTGAAGCTTGCTCTCAACCTTAACAAAACTGAAGTCAACATATTGTCCATTACTCATTACCTCATAGGGAAATGCATTTACATCTTCTTGAGGTTGTTTAAAAGAGAACTACAATATTTTGAACAAGTAGACAACATAAGTAAAATAACCTAATCCTGTTTCATTTACATCTTCTTAAGATTCACAAAGTTGTTTTGTAGCTTACAAATCAACCAGGTTTCTGCATACACTAATCATTGTAATTATGAAAATGCCGACTGTCAACAATAAGAAACCTCATTCACTAAAGTGGTGCAAAACATACATAGTAGGGCCAGAGAAATCCTCTGTGACGTGAATGAACGCACAAACAAAGAAATGCATGAACAACAGAGACAGTTCAATTGTTTCCCCTCTAATTTCATCAATGTGGGAACGTCACCTAACTTAACCTCAATAACCTAAACCCAACACATAAACCTAACCCTAAACCTAACAAGTAATGCCTAAATCTAAAAGTTATCTAAACCTAATGCTAAACCTAACAAGTAATGCCTAAATCTAAAAGTTATCTAAACCTAATGCTAAACCTAACAAGTAATGCCTAAATCTAAAAGTTATCTAAACCTAATGCTAAACCTAACAAGTAATGCCTAAATCTAAAAGTTATCTAAACCTAATGCTAAATCTAACAAGTAATGCCTAAATCTAAAAGTTATCTAAACCTAATGCTAAACCTAACAAGTAATGCCTAAATCTAAAAGTTATCTAAATCTAACCAGCAATGCCTAAATCTAAAAGTTATCTAAATCTAACCAGCAATGCCTAAATCTAAAAGTTATCTAAATCTAATGCTAAACCTAACCTGTAAGCCTAAATACAAATGTTATATAAACCTGAACCAGAAATCTCTGATGCATTTTCACAATTGGGGCCCTGCCAGAAAACATTGTGTAGACTTTTTTCCAGCTTTTTCTATCTTTATGAGGACATCAGATTCACATATTTAGTCATAAAACTGGCTCATACAGCCCTAAACACTGTAAGATACTTTATTTACCAAATATCTACCTCCATATGCTGACATTTGTTGCACTGACTATAGAAACTACTAATTTGTCTAAATTCTGAAGATGTGCACAATGTGTTCTTGTTTTAGTTTTATTTTCTGTTCTTCTTGTTGTGTAATTGATGTGTAACTCTCTGTTTTCTGCACCTTGGCACTTTTATCTTGGCCGGGTTGCCATTTCAAATGAGAAACTGTTCTCAATGTGCTCACCTGGTTAAATAAAGGTTAAATAAAAAAATATATCCTTCTGTTTAAGAGCAACACATGATGTTTGGTTTCCTACACTGTTTAGTGTAAGTGATTCTCTCTTTAAGATGCATTTTCATATAGAGGAAGTGTCAGCACTGGATATGCGTGGTTACTCATGACATTCACGCTCATCCAAAAGCTGGCAACACACATGTTTGCTGTTCATTTGGAAATGCATTTAGATATTAAATTATATTTTGTTTAGATTAGAAATTAACTACAGTGTTGTTTTGAATAAGTAAAAAACATTATTTTGCACCTATAATAAAAGCAGCAGTTCAGATAGAGAACTTGAGTGATGTCATTTCAGTCAGCATGAGGCCCACCTGTCATCAGTCTAGTCCTCATTATTAATTACTGTTTTAATTATGGACTAGTAATTAGTCATTAATTAGTGTACTCGCTCACTCTGGAGCATGTGATTATTGCATCAGTGCACCCTTCCGCCCGCCCACCTCTGTAAGTTTGTTTCTGTCTGGTCCCTGGGGAGGTTTAGTTACTTCGCACCTAGCTCATTGACCATATTTATTATTAATCATAAATGACGTACATGTTGTGAATATAAGTTATCCTACCATGGTGGTTAGTTCCCCCTAAAGAACAGAACCATATGCCAAGACTTAAGCAGTGCAACTCAGTGTCTGTCGTTGTACATCTTGATCACGCGCTGTCTATATTAAATTTTTGGAAAAGTCATGTGGCGTTTCCTATCTGAACTACGTTTTGCCCTCTGAGTTAGATGCTAAATCATATTTGGTTGCCATGGTTTGTACTTTGTGCAATAACAATACATTTGAATCTAATATATTCTAATATTTTAATTTCCATAAAAATATTAAGTATAGCGCTGATTGGGTTACACCCTTTAGATTCAGAGACTGCCACTGCACTTTGAGCTACAGAACAACTGGAGTCTGTGACTTTCTACAATAAATCAAACAGATCTGGCTTTTTAAATCTCTACTTGTGCTAATGAAAGTAAGTATGAAAATGTCGATAGTCAACAGTTAGAAATGTCATTCACCAAAGTGTTAGCATATATTGCATAGCAGGGCCAGAGAAATGGGCTGTGACACCAATAGAAATAGAATGGATACAAAGGACATCAAACTGCCTTTCTATCCATTCCATTTCTATGGTGACACCCATGTTAATGAACACATGAACAGACAGGTCATTTCGTTCCCTCCCATTCAATTACATCGATGGGGAAAAACAACAGTCCCAATTTGTTTATCGAAAAGCATTATTAGTAGCTCCATTCTTATGAGATAATAACCTTTACCACTTGGGGGCAGTATTTCGTCATAGTGTACTGCAGACTACAAGGAAATGGAAAAACTGGAGCGCCGGCCCAAACCTTTTTGGTTATTATATGTTTATTAGTTCAGGAAAGCAATACATATATTTTTTATGTTTTCAGCAGATCCTTTTGCATTGTGTTGGCAAGGTCAAGGTGTTTTTGTGCAGGAGTATTAGTGTGTTAAGTCATGAAGCAGACCTACTGTACAGGGGCGTTGGATGGCTCATGGTTTCAGTCTGGATATCAGTCTGGTTCTGTAGCTTACTGACAAGCTTTTCCCTGTCATTTGCTCGTAAATACGCCAGCACCTTTTGACGCACAACAGAAACATTCTTTATCAACATTTGGGTGGGTTTAATTTTAGAGGACAACTTATCAACTTATGCAGTGGGCCTGGCTTCTTCATGGGCCCTGGCTTCTTCATGGGCCTGGCTTCTTCATGGGCCTGGCTTCTTCATGGGCCTGGCTTCTTCATCGGGCCTGGCTTCTTCATCGGGCCTGGCTTCTTCATCGGGCCTGGCTTCTTCATCGGGCGGGCTGATCTCTGGATCAAGTTATCTGGTTCACATGTTTTGCTGACAGCAATAGAGATGAAAATTAGGACGACAGATCTGGCTTCAAATACTGTTTATATTTGGTGTCATACTTAGTGGTTGGTTCAGCCTATCAGGAGTGACAGATGGGCAGGGGTTAACAGCCTCTAGACTGTTCGATTGGTCCATTTAGCCAGGCAAGGTCAATCAAACACAGATAAAGTTTTAAATGATTTTGAATACTATTTAAACTGAGGTCTGACATATTCCCGGAGGTCTGATAAAAAAAGGACATCAGCGAGAGATTTGGAGATGTGGAACTAATGTGTCATCCATGGAACCGTCTCTCCGGGTTTAATACAAATGGAGGCTAATTAGCATCTTGGCCAGGAGTAGTCAGTGACACAGTAACCTGAAGCTGCCTATAAGGGGGACGACAGCAGACTGCAGTGTGGCTGCTACCGGCACAAGGTGCTTCAGTCAAGGAGAAGAACTATTGTTTCTCACCTAGCTTCGTATAGAAACGATAATTACGTTACCTTTTACGTTTCGCAAACTTAGCATAATTTTAGTGGAAGAGAATTCAGACGGCCCTTTAAAAAACACTTTTCTGGTCAACAAAGGCATGGTTATAATCTTATGCTTGTTTACTTACAACTAATATGTGTATGTTCGTCTATATCTACAAAGTAGTTAAAAATAAGTGTTTTCAAGAGTCGCACAGAAATATTTAACCGGAATTTTTTGTGTGTAAAATACAGAGTTCCTGTACAACAGTGCGGCCACCCCAAAACACGCAATACCCTGACCTATGTCAGTGCAACTTGGGAAAACACTTATTTTTTTTACCAAGTCGCACTTTCTTGTTTTAAATAAATTAATATATATGAAAATAATGATAATGTTGTTTTAACATAATGTTTTAAAATAAAATGTTCTTTATATACTTTAAAGAAAAATGTCACATTTAAATAACATTAGTAAATTCATGATTTTAGATATTTATAATAAATATAATGAAAATAAACTGCAGTCATTTGGCATTTCCAGTACCATTGGGATCTATTTCGTAGTGGAAAAACAGTGATAGTCGTTTATCACCATTTTCTTGAAATTTGCATCATAACTTTTCCTAAATTGTTGTTTAACTTGATCTACTTTTGAGCCACTTAGCTCCAGATGATCAGCGTGTCTCTCCATCTTTCAGTCCGCTGCTCTGTTAGATAGTTGTGATTGACGAGTGCTTTAGTCAGGAAGGGAACACTGGTTTTACAGATTTCTAGCGCCATCTGTGTTAAAAGTATAGCCCCTGAATATAAGACGAGGCCACCTTTTCAGATGTATTTCCAGGGGAAAGAACGTGTCTTATATTCAGACCAATACTAATTTGAAATCCATTGGTTTGATTGTACTTGTTTCTCGAGTTACTGTATATCTTACATGACTCATGACGGTTAGATGTACTACATTCTAGACGCTGTTTTTAATTTAATAGAGGAGCATTAGTTACACTTCATCTATCATTTTGATGCTGTCATCATTTCTATAAAGATTTCAGTGTTGAACGTGTTTGTGTACAGATCGATCACTTTGGTTTTCTGGAAGATGGGACGTTTAAGCAGAGGTACCTGGTTAACGTGTTTGTGTACAGATCGATCACTTTGGCTTTCTGGAAGATGGGACGTTTAAGCAGAGGTACCTGGTTAACGAGGAACACTGGCTTCAAGGGGGAGGGGCCATCTTGTTCTACACCGGCAATGAAGGAGACGTTACGTGGTTCTGCAATAACACTGTGAGGCTCTATCATCAGTCTGTCTGTCTATCTCCTATCTCTCTCTCTTATTCTCTCTCTTATTCTTTTTATCTATCGATCGCTTATCCTATATCTCCTATTGCTAATCTCTCAATTTCTTGGTCTCTATCTCTTATCCTCTCTATCTCTATCTCTTATTCTCTCTCTTTCTCCTGATTAAAATCTATTAACTTTCTTATTGTGTTTGAAAGAATATTTAGCATGAATCCTAACCTGTCCCATTGTCTGTAGGGTTTAGCATGCATCCTAACCTGTCCACTTGTCTGTAGGGTTTAGCATATGTCCCAACCTGTCCCCTTGTCTGTAGGGTTTAGCATGCATCTTAACCTGTCCGTTTGTCTGTAGGGTTTAGCATGCATCCTAACATGTCTCATTGTCTGTAGGGCTTAGCATGCATCCTAACCTGTCCCCTTTTCTGTAGGGTTTAGCATGCATCCTAACCTGTCTCATTGTCTGTAGGGTTTAGCATACGTCCTAACCTGTCCCCTTGTCTGTAGGGATTCATGTGGGACATCGCCGAGGAGTTAGGTGCCATGTTGGTGTTTGCTGAACACCGCTACTATGGAGAGTCTCTGCCATTTGGAAAAGACTCGTACAGTGTATGTAAAGAAACTGTTACACTACACCTTACACATGTTAAAAGACTCTTACAGCATACGTAAAGAAACTGTTACACTACACCTTACACATGTTAAAAGACTCTTACAGCGTACGTAAAGAAACTGTTACACTACACCTTAAACATGTTAGAAGACTCTTACAGCGTACGTAAAGAAACTGTTACAATACACCTTACACATGTTAAAAGACTCTTACAGCATATGTAAAGAAACTGTTACACTACACCTTACACATGTTAAAAGACTCTTACAGCGTACGTAAAGAAACTATTACAATACACCTTACACATGTTAAAAGACTCTTACAGTGTATGTAAAGAAACTATTACAATACACCTTACACATGTTAAAAGACTCTTACAGCGTACGTAAAGAAACTGTTACACTACACCTTACACATGTTAAAAGACTCTTACAGCATATGTAAATAAACTGTTACACTACACCTTACACA
>JACXGM010019716.1:0-18246 GCA_016801145.1 Umbra pygmaea
AGAACAGTAGAGGACAGGTAAAGAATAGTGGAGGCCAGGTAAAGATCAGTAGAGACCAGGTAAAGAACAGTGGAGGCCAAAGAGAGGCAGCTTTATAAATAAGATACTCGGTGAACACTGCACAGCAAATGCCAATGTGTAAATAATCTAGAGTACTGATGACCGGAGTACAATTTTTTACACTGTGGAGTATAAATGGTACATGTGCACTTCTCGGTGTAAAATAATAAATCTTTGTGGTGTTGTTTGTTAGTAGAGTGTCGGTGTCTGAGGTGATGAACCCCCATGAGAATTTATATGTGGTTGAATCTTTCTGGTTCTCATTTTCATTTAGCTACTTCCTCACTGCGACATGTTAGGCAAAACAATCACAATTTCCAAGAATGCTTTGCTGTACGATTATTTTTCAGAATAGTTTGTCTATTTTCTGCTTTGTGCATTTATTAATTGCTTACTTTATGTGTAATTATTAAACAGTAATAGTATTTTTCAGTTTTCAAATTAAAACAAACCTTAAGTATTTTTGATTGCAACCATTACTGAGATTAGTGTTCCAGTTTATGTAGTTTCACTAGTCTTGTTAAGTGTAAAGGTACTACACCATTTAGTCATATTGAATGCAGGTTGTGGGTGATAAAATATTACAACTCTTAAATAACCTTTCAGTTGGACTTTAATTTGTGTTTTCTACATATTTTCAATCATCAAGTGTGAATGATAAACTCTAGAAAGGGCTTATTAGGCACTGACTTGGAGTACATTTATACACCCTAAGTGTCCCACGATAACTCTGCAGGTGTTAGAAAGCATTGAGAGGGGGTAAAAAATAACACAGAGTACATACACTCACAGTGTTTAAATTTGGGAGTATATATTTTCAACTTTTGAAAGTGTTCGCTGAACACCAAACACTTGGACCTATATACACCCCGAAACCAGTGTTATATGTACTCTCATAGAGTCATATGTACACCGTGATTTTTGCTGTGTGGTGTATCATCCTATCCATGTGGAACTATATCAACATAACTGTAGCTGCTTGTCTTTAAATGTACATACCATGGCATTCATTGCAAGACTCATGCTCTCCCATCAGAACAACACGGGAATCTAATATAAATTGATTAGTCCAAAAAAACATTTGGCTGCCATTCGTTTGATTACAAGTAAAAGTATGTTATTATGGACTTAAACATAAACCACTGAATGAATTAAATCTGGGATATGTGACTCCCAGTAATATACAGTGTGTGGTTCTCCAAGTCACTCATACAGTAGTTCCTAAATAGTTGTGCACACTCCAAAAACTGGCCTGTGCCTGTAGTTAATAGCATGAAAGAAACCAACCCAACTGCCTGCCAGTCTACAAGTTATAGTCTCTTGATAATTAACACATTGGACAATTCAGAATCAATCATTAGACTGTAGACATACCCTACATTGGGCAATCCGACGATTCCTATTTTCAGGGAGGTTCCAAACCGTCCAATCAGTGGTGGTGGCTGTTGTCCATCACAGCCTTTCTGCTAACAAAAACAAAGTGTCAATATTCATGGAGTGTGAGAGGTCTGATCATAATGCAATCCAGACTACACAATCAGTTCAGCCTACACAACTTTTGTACCCATACTATAATACACATTCAGTTCAGCCTACACAACTTTAGTACCCATACTATAATACACATTCCGTTCAGCCTACACAACTTTAGTACCCATACTATAATACACATTCAGTTCAGCCTACAAAATTTTAGTACCCATACTATAATACACATTCAGTTCAGCCTACACAACTTTAATACCCATACTATAATACACATTCAGTTCAGCCTACACAACTTTAGTACCCATACTATAATACACATTCAGTTCAGCCTACACAACTTTAATACCCATACTATAATGCACATTCAGTTCAGCCTACACAACTTTAGTACCCATACACACAAACACACCTTCTTTGGAGCCATTCCTTTGTCTTCTGTTTGCAGAGGCTACTAAAACTCCCCTATAGTGACAGAAAATATATATATATATTGAAGGAAATAGCTGTCTAGCAAACACCACTTTACTTTCCAACAAACTCCCTAACGCCTCACTCTCAAAATAGGACAGGCTTCTCCTGGGTTTGAAAGATGAGACCATTGGCTGGATATCTAAACCATGTTTCTATTTTTAGCACAACACTTGTTAACATAAAGAGTATAGGCTTGCTGTACTTACTGTATGAGTTAAGAAAAATTTCATTATGTCAGCAAAATTTAAGAAAATATTAAATGATCTTTCTGCAATACATGCACTTACAACTGACTTACAATTCACAATACATGCACATGCCATAAGGTTACTTCTGGCGTTATTACAGTGGTCTACAGATGTGTCAGTTATAACCATCATGAGCTTTTCTAACGCATAAAAGAAGAGGCAAGCTAGGCTGAACATGACATCGGGGAGGGTGAAATCAATGCACGTGAGCATCCGTGGGATTCCTTCAACAAGGTGAATGTCCGAGGTATCACCTCTTGCTGGGTTCTCCAGTCAGCAATAGCCTACAAGTACGTTTTACGACGATTAAAAAGCTATATGAATGCAGCATTATAGAGACAATTCGTGTGTCTAACATAAAAACTGATTTGACAAGCAGAAAATTACAAACAACATAGAAAAATGTGAAAACGTCCTGTAATTAACCTTGCAGTCCTGTATAAAAGGAGAACCTATATCGAATTTTACTGGATAAAAAATGCGATTTTGAGAACTTAAATTAGACAGACACTTTAATTTGATTACACTCTACAATCTCGTTACAAAATATAATACATCTGTTTTTACATATATGTATATTAACATATACCTCTAATAATTGAATCATGATAGTATTGCTACTGAATTGTATTCACTGTTGGATAGAAACAGTTGTAATAGGCCTGTGGACCTCCTCCACCACTCCCGACCATGTGATGAACCGATTCCTGATTTGTCTACAAAAAAATTACTTCAAGGCCAAAGAAAATTTATCCGTGCAGTCACGGACCAACACAACACCAGAACGTTAATCCAGCACCCTGCGTCGTTTAACATGCAGAAAACGAGCGTCTAATAATCTAGATTTGAAGCAAGTCAAAGGCCTTTTGTACCAAGAATATAAATGAATAGAATTGGATTGATCATTTATCTTTTGTTGTTGAACGCCTTGATTGATGCACCGTCACTTAGCTTCAGCACAATAGATGCACAGCGTTTTGTTCTACCAAATAAATCATTCTCATTGTTTAAGGTACATTGATCAATCTAATGACTTGTAATAGGCTCCTAATTGCCACAGAAAAGTGCTCTCGGATGGAGTCTTGCTTGCGAGATTGAACTCAAATTCCCACTTCAACGACAATGTTAAAATATTTTTGAGACAATATTTCTTCAAGGATTCTGCCATTAGGTATGTATTATTTAATTGACGTACAGTAAGTACATCGACAGGTTATCACATTTCTGCAAGGCCTACAAAAATGTTATGCAATTCCATTTCCAAAGTTAATATAAAACGGTAATAAATGTATACACTGATTTCGAAATTGACAACCAAATGTGACCAGCATGAAAACCAGCACCTGTCATTTCGAATGATAAGATAATCCTTGTTTTAGTGCTCCTTTGTTCACATCCTTCTGCACCTTTTATTTCTTTAGTCTATTTCCTTGTATATTTAAATTTGCAGAAGTGTTTTATAATCAGATGTTGAATTATGTGGAAATAATTACTCTAATTTAATGCAAACGCTGCATCAAGGGCATTTTCTTCACCTGGCTTGTTGCTAAATGTTGCTCTTTGTATCAGAAAAATAGAAGTATAATTTTAGCCTAAGTCGGATAATACCAGCATAGTATTATCAAAATCAATAACGACTAATCAGAAAGGAATAACATGCCTGCAAATTTAAACAAAGGAATATTCCATTAAAAATACATAATTGCACAAAAAAGTATATTATATATATATAGCTATATATATATATATTTAAAGTAAGAGAAAATAAACCTTAGATGCTCACACATCAGACACTCACGCTGTTCGGGCTACTTTGGCATTACAATCAAATTTGTTTATGCATAATCGACATTTAATAGTGCTAATAGCACTTCACTCAAATTGCCATGATTGCAAAAATGAAGCAATTTTCTTGGCTCAGTTTGTTGGATTTGATGAAATTGTTTTATATTCACCTCTCCAAAGGTGGGGATTTAAAGCAGAGAGAGGCTTTGCACAAATTGCGCTTGGCTGACTGGCAGCATTCAAGCACCATAATGGAGCATTATTTGGCCGTTTTGAATACTGTAATGCACAGCGTTCGGCCAAGCCTTTCTCTGGAAAATTGCTTTAACTTTTAAAGGGATGATGATTCACACCAAAAGCAGGCCATTGGTAACATTATGTCATTACCCCTACATGTTTTAACAAGCTGTGAAACATCTTGACATATACTGCATTGTAATCTTTAAATCTTAAAATACACAGCCAAAGAAATAAAAACTATAGTCATTTGGAAAAAGGTTTGACGTTGATGAGGTCCGAATAGATTGTTATTGTTCAATGAAATATTTGTTACCCAAGTCTTTATTAATCAACTAAATGTTGTATCAATTTTGCCATTTAGCCTATATGATCCTACATGGCTCAATAAATGACTTCTCATTGACATGAGAAAAACAGCTTCAGTTGTAATTTTTATGTAGGCTATGAAAATGTCTACAATATTCTGGACCAATTTTATTGCCACAGTTTCGGGATTTAGCACTTTACAGCACCGACCACTCATCAAGTTAATTGTCACTTTATAATTAACCAAAAATTCCCCCTGCACACCCTCAACACAATCGCGTAAATTGTAAAGACACGCAGACCGGCGGGCACGAGCGAACTTCGCGCGTACGCACGACGTAAACACACAGGCTGCGTTTACACAGGCAGCCAATTTCTGACTCTTTTTTTTGACAAATCACATCCGAAATGTCCAACTCTGAGTATCTCGGATGTAATCTTAGTGTCCAAACACTAATGACTAGGGAAAACATCAGCAGAATTAGGTAAACTGTGAAAGTTCAGCCACACACACACAAAAAAACTGTTACAGAAGTCTAAAAATAAGCATGCATGCCAATACCGCTTAACCCAATACAAAGCCTAAGGTATAATCCACTTGTTGAATTGCATACCTTGTATAGCAAGCCTCTTGACTTCAGTCAACCAAAATTCTGCAAGCATCTTGACTTCAGTCAACCAATATTCAATGACAGTCAACTCATTTGACTGAGTGTTTGGGAACTTCTGGTTAACTTCGTGTCGGTAAACCGCAATAAAGCACATGTGCTGCACTGGTTCCATTCCTGAAAGTTCATGACAGCTTAAGTTTCGATAAACATAAAAGCAGAGCATTTATTATATATGTTTCAATAGCCTGTTTATGTCATGGAACATAAAATAGTTGTATGATTCCACGAGGGATAATAACCAGATGCAGTAATATATAGTATAAAGTAAAAAATACAATCGATCCCACAATTATAAGCAGTTAGAGAAAACAATTTCTATAAAAAGGTGCAGTTAAAATAAAGACACACATTGGTCAGAAAGCTTTAGGAAATAGAAAATAATGCGTCTTCATTCTCAAGAAACAAAATACCTCTAAAATAAATCATATAAAATGCTTACCTCTTGTAGAAGACATGGTTACACCAAATTGAGCTCGATTCTACAATGAAACGACACACTGAGCCTTGATGGTAGAATATATAAAAGGTATAAAAAAATACCAAATGGTATCTTGCTTGACAGTCAGAGTCGCTTAACAGTTATTGATTGACGTGAAGCTTTTAGCCTTTCTGTCCTTAGTCGAATCTCTCATTGGTTGAGTTCGTTCCCTTGCCAAGAATCCAACGTTGAGATTGGCTGTTCGCTCTTGCCAGCTGTACTTCAAAGAACGCGCTCTCTACAACTAGGTAGTGTAGGAGCTCCGAGCCAGGAGAGAAATCGTGTGACTACGGAAAAGCACAGTGCCTGAGACGAATTAGGAAGAGTACGATATTGCAGAATTGTCACCGATTCAACATAGCAAAGGCCCTGGCTATGGCTACGTCTATACTTGGGGTAAGTTAAGAAATATTGATTTTAAATTCCATGCGTAAAACATGCGTAAAATTTGTCTTTTCACTTTTCGCGCTTACTAAAACTATTCTCGTTGATTTATCGGTCCACTTTGTTAGTCAACGTCGGCTTGTTTAGATGTTAGAAATTGTTCTTGAAATATTTGTTTATAAAAATGTACTTCAATCAAAATAATGTAACCTTATGCGAACTTTAAAATATGATACTTAACATGAGCAAACTTTCCAGACATAGTAAACTCTCCACTCTGACAGATAAAAGTTTATTTCCTTGATGTTTGTGGTTATTTTTTATTTTGCTGAGCGGATCACATTTTAGTACACTTCAAACACTATCATTTTCACTAAAGGTATTATTTATTCCATTATTACAATAGGTCATTTTGTAGTCACACTGATTAATATCCAAAAAAGAAGCACAAATTTCAACGGTTAGTGGACCACATTAAGGCTAAAAGGATATGTCTATTTTAAATTACATGTAAGTTCTTAAAAAATGTACATTTTGCTGGCAGTGTTCTAATGTACAGTAATTTATCTCTGCAGGAAGAACCACGATTTGGAACTACCCCTCTAGCTATGCTGGCTGCTACTTGTAACAAAATTGGCAATACCAGTCCTCTTACAACTCTACCCGATTCCAGTGCTTTTTCAAAAGGCGGATTTCATCCTTGGAAGAGATCCTCCTCTAGTTGCAACTTGGGATCCAGCCTGCCTGGATTCACTGTAGCAACAAGCCGCGGAACAACCGGAATAACATCAACTACTGGCACAGGCAATAGCGCCTTCTGCTTAGCCTCTACCTCCCCAACTTCATCTGCGTTTTCCACAGAGTACAGTAGCCTCTTTTCCAACTCAACGAGCATTTCGACTCAAGAATCTGGACAATCAGCCTTCATTTCCAAAGTCCACACATCAGCGGAAACCCTGTATCCGAGAGTAGGGATGGCACATCCTTACGAGTCGTGGTATAAGTCTGGTTTCCATTCAACCATTTCGGGCGACGTTACTAACGGTGCGTCCGCGTGGTGGGACGTTCATACCAACCCTGGCTCATGGCTCGAGGTCCAGAACCCTGCAAGCTCACTGCAGACTTCCCTGCACTCCGGGACGCCCCAAGCCATACACTCTCAGCTCAGTGGCTACAACCCTGATTTCTCCACGTTGACACATTCGGCATTTAGCTCAACCGGTATAAGTCCCACGGCATCTCATCTTCTATCAACTAGCCAACACCTGTTAACACAAGAGGGATTCAAAACTGTCATTCCAACATACACGGACGCCTCTGCCGCCAACGCCATGATTTCAGGTTCCAGTTCTGGTTCTTCAAGGTCATCCAGGAGGTACTCCGGCCGAGCCACTTGCGATTGTCCGAACTGTCAGGAGGCTGAGCGGCTGGGGCCTGCAGGGGCCAGCCTCCGAAGGAAAGGACTTCACAGCTGTCACATTCCTGGCTGCGGTAAGGTGTATGGCAAAACATCGCATCTTAAAGCCCATTTGAGGTGGCATACTGGCGAGCGGCCTTTCGTCTGCAATTGGCTGTTTTGTGGCAAAAGATTTACAAGATCAGATGAACTTCAGAGACACCTCCGTACCCACACCGGTGAGAAAAGGTTTGCTTGCCCGGTATGCAACAAGCGCTTTATGAGGAGCGACCATTTGAGCAAGCACATTAAAACCCACACGGCCGGTGGCGGAGAAGGCAAAAAGGGGAGCGATAGTGACACCGACACCAGTAACCTGGAGACCCCCAGGTCCGAGTCTCCAGAACTCATTTTAGACGGGGTAAACCCCAGAATCAAGGACCCATCTCCCCATGACGATCACTGAATGTCTGTTGTTATTTAAATAACCTGGAAAGATTCTTAAAAAAAAACATGACCAATATCAAAACTGGCACATGTGTTAAAACGGGTCTGGGTTTTAGACAAAATATTGGAGCAAAATACGATTTTACACCAAGCATTTGGAAAAAAAGAATATGATCTAAACACCATCATGATTCAATATGTTTAAATCGTTTTTAGCAATCAAACGAAAAACAGAAGTATTCAATATAGGAAAATGACTCATTTACTACAAGCTGTCAACTTAAAAATTATGAACTTGGTTGGACCATCTGTCGCCAGCACCTTGTACATATTGAAAACAATGTGTTATTTTAATGTAAATGTTAATTATGATTGTTTTACTCGTGTTTGGGATCCTGAAATTCAGGAAGTTTACTTTCAACGCACTTTGTGGATATGTATGTACACAGCTTTTTTTTAAATTCAGTTAACCATTTAATTTCTTGCTAAAAATATATAAATGTTTACTTGTATAAAGTCAC
The DNA here is from genome assembly GCA_016801145.1 of Umbra pygmaea. NCBI lineage: Eukaryota > Metazoa > Chordata > Actinopteri > Esociformes > Umbridae > Umbra > Umbra pygmaea. The sequence goes on from JACXGM010019716.1 coordinate 8,496, forward strand.
AAGTATAAGCCCTTCATTTTGTCATAATTAAAATGATCTCAAATCTGAGGCAGTAGGTGTGTGATGGGAATGATTCACAATCTTGTGTCCCATGGGATATGCATGTTTTCAATATATCCAACATGAAAATAAATTATGAAAGGTAATTTGTTGGATGGTATAAGTTATAAATATTACAATTGTCAAACATAAATTGTAGAAAATCAGGACTGATTTTTTACATAAAATCAATCACACATTGATGATATAGCTACCTAGGCAATTGAACATTGTCGTGCATTCTCTCTGAGGAATAAATAAATAGCTAATGCCCCGGAAAAGACATTTCATGCCCAAATGAAAATCTTGTTAAATGGTATTAATTATGACTTGAAGCACATCGCAGCCCCATGTGTCTTGTATTTGCGATTAGGGATTCGTGTCTTATCAAATATCTAATTAATCTCCGAGACATCATTTGTTCAGCTTTACTTTATCTTGGGGTTTCCGAGGGGGCTTTGATGACAAAAGGTCCCTGAATATTTATTTTAATTGTCCAAATTAACTGCTTTAATTTGCATGTCAAATGGAAAGATGGAAGTCCAAGAAAAAGGATAAAGCATTTTCAAGCTTTCCTAGAAACTCTACTTGATTTGACGTTATGGGAACTGTTTCTCAACTTAAAAAAGGGGTAAAAAGCCATATGCAAATGTTGAATTCAAAATGCTGTTGTCGCAGTGCAGTCAAATGGTTCTTGCGTGTTATTTGAATATCAGTGGCCCCGTTTTGAAAAGGTTCAAGGATGCTCTCTGACTTCTTTGTGCTTACCCAGTGCAGCGTCCGATCTCAAAGAAAAACCCGGGAATAATTACAGCGTGAGCCCAGGCCTGGGAATAAGTCAGGGAGCGGCATCTCATCTAGACCTCTTTCTGAAGAGGAAGTTAAATTGACCAGAAGGCAATAGATTCTTTTTTTAAATTTTCTTTTGTGTGGCTAGAAGAGATGTACAAAATATCTCCCAAAGATGAGTGTAAATGTAATCTTTTTTTAGCCTATTGACCACCAAATTCTAATAAACATATATATATACAAATAGCCTAGAAAACACAAAGCATATAATATATTTAGCATTTCATATCAATGGGAACTTTTACATTTGCATGGATCATTTAAAATGATATACACCTATTCAAAATGAAGCCAGGCGAATCTAGAGTATATAAATTAAGAATCATAAACCCAACCAGCAGTTGCAAATGTATTATTATTTTAGTAATAACCGTTTGCTTCACGTGCCTTGTTTTATTCTCCGTGAATAAGATTCACATTAAATTTGGGTTACCCTAAAATTTGGGTTAGACTTAAATCTTTCTCATGAAAATGTGGGTTATCAGGCTTCTATACGTTCATTGAAACTTTTAGTAAATTACACGATTTTCTTGAGGCAAATAGGACATTTTCAGAGTGAATTAGAATTTCGTTTAATTTTCATGACGAAAATGAAGGAATATTAGCATATAATTCATTAACATAGCTTGCAATTATATGGCTACTACAAGGGGGTTAGAATCAACATGATCTGCAAGTGCGTCCAAATTCTTCCGGCAGAGAGAAGCCTGTGGTTGCGGACAGTAAACGCTGTCAGTTATCGCATTGTTGCCTTCTTTGGAATGCCCTCTAGCTGAGCATTAATGCAAGTCATCTTTGTGTTCAAGACACAATAAAGATAGATCAAAGAAGACATCCAGCGCGACTTGACACAGGACACATCTGATTGCTCAGACAGGGGCTTGCGCTATTCTCCTCTTGTCAAACACTGTCCATTACTTCAGGATGTAAATTTGCCTATTAATAATGTTATGATCATAAAATATAATTTTATTAAATCAATTGACATACATGATTTGAGATGTAAATGTTGCAGCGTATCTGCACTTATGCCATTGGTTGCAAACTATAAGCAGCAGAAACAGTGTCTCAAAATAAAAACATGTAAAACTTTCTCGCTTTTCTGTTCGAGTTCAGACCTAGTTATCGGATATTTCAGTATGCTTTTACAAGGCAACATGCCTTCTGGCTCCATCCTAACACGAGGAGAAATTGTAAGACACTATCTTAAATATAACCTAAATTAATAATGTTATTTTATCCAAAATCATATGGTCGTGCAGCAAAATGCAACAATGTATTTTTCAAGGCCTAGCTACTTAGGCTATATAAGGATTTGCAGAAAGTGTACTGAGACACACAATTTCAATACAGAAATCGCATAGGATTTTGACGGCCGCACCATATTCAGGACTTGTGTATGTAGGCTCAATAGGCATCACAAACACTCAAGTCTGATTATCATTAGCCAGTTCCAAACCTACACTGTCAAATTGAGCAAGCTTCCATGATGAGGCTTGAGTTGAACTAATCTAATGAAACATGGTTACAATCACTACCTGAAAATATACACATAAAACAAAGGGAGAATTGATATCTACGGTATTAATTCTGAGGGAAAATTCAATATTGTTAGTGTTAAGAAGAGGGGCATATGAACTTAAGTGACAGCCACCAATAGTGCATGCAATACATTAATATGTTGAATAATCAATCAGATACTGCTCTCGTTCACGGACATTTAGGTCTACTGCTGCCCTCTACTGGATGAAAAACGCAACAATTTTGGAGGACATGCGCTCACTTCATGCAGCTAGTTAGCAGGTAGCAAAAAAGACCTATTATAGTAAGGCGTTAGTTTCTAAATTTGTTTAATTTTAAGTTGTGGACACTTACAGAAAAATTAAAATATTAACAGGAGCATCATAAAATTTAATAAGTACAAATTTAATAAGTACAACCAAAAAAAAATTACATCAGTCAAATAACAAGCTATAATGACCCAGTTTGTACGATTGTCTAGTGACATTTTAGAACTTTCTGTCAGATCAATCTCTACTCCTGGCTCTTTCGTCCCTCCCTCTGCTTCTCCTCCGCCCTCCACCCCCCCGCTGTCCTCTCTCCTGACTCCTCTCCCTGGATGCTGCTTTCTTACCGTTTCCCCTCTCTCTGCTCCTACTCCTCCCTCTCCCGCCCCTCTCTCTCCCCCTCTCCCGGCTTCTACTCCTCTCCTTGGGTGCGTTGTCCCGGCTCCTGCTTCCATCCTGGTCTCTTCTACTGTGCCCCCCCTCTCTACTCTGAACCTTGTGTTTAACCTTCATGTCTGTCTCTCTGTCACGGCTACCGCTTCTGTGTGGTGCTCTCTGGGAGCCTGTTGTGTGCCTCTCCCTGCCTGCGCGAGCGTGCATCTCCGGTGCCTCCTGTTTAACCTCCCTCCTCACTGGGCTGGACTGACCGGTCTGGCCCCTGTCTGTGTGTACTGGTATCTCATCCGCCTCCTCTTTAATAGCTCTCCTTCCTGGGCTAGTCTGTCCGGCACCGCTCCCGCCTGGCTCGGCCCTGTTTGGGTTCTGCCGTCGGGTACGTTCTCGGGGCTCTTTCTGTCTGGACGCTGGGCTCCGTGTCTTACTCTGGGCATGTCCCTCACTCTCAGTACTGCTGTCACGACGACGGGAGTTCTTCCCATCACTCTTGTTCCTGGCCTTCTGGCTCTCGGGCTCGCTGTCAGAGTCAGTGCTGCTGTCACTGGAGCACTCGCTCTCCTCACGCTTCTTCTTCTTCCCTTTGCTCTTCTTCTGCTTTTTGCTCTTCTTCTGCTTCTTCTTCTTTTTCTTTTCTAGACGATCCAGTTTCCTTTACAGAAACGAAACCCACCACATGTTTACTTTGCATTCGACATCCTTTTCCTTCTTTCAAAATGTACGCATTAAATGTAAAACTGCTATGTGCGAACGGCCGTGCACTCATACCGGAGCAGCTTCTCTTTCTGTTTGGTGGTTAAGGACTTCAGGAATTCAATCTCTGGATCCTCTTCTTCCTCACTGGCCACGTACTCCTGTAGGGTAGAAACAAACAAGGCACATCTACATATACATTTTCACAATGCAGAAAACGCCAACAAAATGGAACAGAGAAGTCACACAGAGGTGAAGCAAGTAAGTAAAAGGAACAACCTCTGCTGATTTCTGTTTGACGGAAGATGTGTGGGGGTAAACTACATACTGCTGCATCTGGAGCTGCAACACTCCTATAATTTTAGCAGTTAGTCTCATCACATCTGCCCAATTGACTAAACTTGCAGCGACTGGAATAGCTTGGTGGTTTACACTGATAATTGGCCATTTTGCAGCAATCACATTTAGACCAAGGATCTGCCATGGATATTGTTGGTCTTTTTCTTCAGGGGAGTAGGAGGAACAGACGATTACCTGCGATGGATCACAAACAGTAGAATTTCTCCCAAGGACACATTTCTTCAGGGCAAACCCACTGTTTCGCATCTCCGCCATTAACTCGGAGGGGTGCATCGACGGACCTGTTAGCACAAAGCACAGCCTCAAAGTCCCATTGATGTCTGTCCACATCCACAACTGCCTCCACAGTAGGGAATTCAGGGGCGGCTTTGTTAACAGTAAGGGACACCAAATCAACTCACTCATCTTCCGGCTGAGCAAATCATACAATATCATTCCCCCAAAGCAACGGTTAGGTGAATCAGAATACACAATAATTGCATTTTTCTCCTGTCGCAGGAGGAGCTCTATTACGGCCCTCCACCATCAACGCCATGCGCAGGACTCTGTTGCAGTAAACACATTACTTCTCCACTCCGCTCTCTGATTGTGGGAGTCACATCCAGCTCCACTCTACAGGATGCCAGGAGTGACGGCAACTATTGCTGTGACATACTACAGCTACTGATATCTGACTATCTATTGTCATAGAGAGTGCCCATTCCATTGGACAAAATTCCTGTAACTGTTAAATTGTACAGTATATAAAGCTTTCATTAAAATGTTCCTTTTAAAAATAAATGTAATTACATTAGGAATGTAATATGAACATGAACGTTGTATAGTTGAAAACAAATTATGAAATATTAATGATAATTAAAGGTGCTGTTAGAATTCACGCTGTAACAACCAACCTATGTTCTCTTTCAAGTGACCAGGTTACAAATGCTGTAAAAACTGTACATGTTGTTATAAAAAATATAATAATATATTCGCTAAACTATGTTGTGTTTTGTTATACACAAAAGCACAACCTAAAGTGCAGACATTTGATGAAATCCCATCGACAAACACTGTGGAAGCACAACTAATCACATCCTCATTGCAATTCCTTTTCAAATGGCAAAAGATTCACTGCATGGTATAGGAGATCATTGTCCCAACTGGTTTAGGAAGCTGGACACTCCTAGAGAAAGTAGTTCTGTTTTTTACTCTGTGAAAATCAACATAAATTCTATAAACTGCACCTTTAACCAGGCGTTTTTTTTTACTTTTACTTTATTTATCCAGATAGGTCCATCAGAATCATATTTAATTGCACATACCAGCTTCATCTGTGGGTGCAGCGCTGGCATTGATCCCAGACAAGCCAAACAGGGGACACTCTCGGTCGGTGTTCACATGGCCCCATTTGTGACACTTGATGCATCTCACGTTGCGCACCTAAAAAATTACAGGCCATTAGAATCACTGGTCACTGCAATCACATGTCGTTAGAATCACATGTCGTTAGAATCACATGTCGTTAGAATCACATGTCGTTAGAATCACATGTCATTAGAATCACATGTCATTAGAATTACAGGTGATTAGAATTACAGGTGATTAGTCTGGCTGTCAGTCTACACCATCAGACTGACATCCTGAGAACAACGTCGTCAACATTAACGTGTCAAATTAAAACATGTGTTAACAGCAGGAAATTTAGTTAGAACTAATCATTTAACAGTACAGTTTTACAAGTCGATAACTACAGAAATAAAAGCAATACTTAAGTTAATGAGACAGCAAACGCACAGTGAAAGTAGGTGCCTTATAACTCTGAGCAGCAGCCCTTTGTACTGACCACTACGGCCAGCAGGCTAGCAGAGATGTGTGACTGCGAAAGAAGTGTTATTGTCTGGGCAGGTTTGGCAGGAGCTACAATAATGAAGACTATGCCATAACCATCTCAGTCGACAGAAGATTTGGAAATTGTGCGTGAGAGCATTTTCACCACCAGCCAAACCAAATAATGAATATGATATGGAAAAAGACAATGCACTTGCAGAATCTATGCTAAGGCACATTGAAGCTGTTCTGGTAACCTGTGGTGGTTTAATGGCCTATTAACATAAAATCTTGGTGTTTCCTTTATTTCAGAATTTATCTGTATCTAAGGTAAATACACATTTTAAAAACAGCACACGATGAATCGATTTAAATCTGTTTTCCTTTGTTGAAAACTACAAGAACTACAAAAACTGTTTTAGGACTGGGAAATGTTAGGCACTACCATATTGGATCCAGGGGTTGAAAACATAAACGTAAATAATACAAAATATAGATAAAATTAGATGTCAAATTCAACATTTCACAATACCTAACTAGCAACAAATCCATATTATGGACAAAATAATGTTTATTTTCGGAAATTGGATATATTGTCTCCGTATGTTTTCTGTGTTCAGTAAAAACATATATAAAAATAATTTAAAACATTTACATAAAATTTGGCCTGCCAGGACAAATGAATGGAGGGTTAGCCTACATGGTGCTTTTTAAAAAGATTAATATATTTACCTGTATTCCAAATGGTTGATCTCTAATAGCCATGTCATCCTTCGCATACCTAAAAAGATGAAAAAGTATGTTTAAAAAAAAAAGACATTCTATGACATTTTTAAAATCTTTTTATTGATCAATAATTACTGACATACTTCTCCCTTGGGGCTGTTTTTTGCCACTCAAACTTGTATTCTGATTCCCCTTCCTAAAAGAGGCAAAACAATATTATAAAATATCTTCACGTCTACAACATTTACAAGAGAATTCATGCTTGCGCAGAGAAATACACAAGCAATAGCCATACCTAAAAACAAGAGGGAATTGAAACGTACCTCTTTGGTTTCCTCTATTGAATGGAGTGCAGACAGTGGGAGAAAGTACAGGTCAGTAGATATTCAAGGCATTTGAAGTGGATTATCTTGCGGGGAAATTGCCCATATAAAGTGTGAAAACCAGCATTAATGTCGCTACCTTTCGATGCCCCGGGTGGAGCTTCATACATGAAGTTAAGACCATTTTTTACCCGATCATCTCCCATCAACAGTCTAGGAGAAAGGTTTTAACAATACTAGCATCAGACAATGGGTGTTATGAATAAGAGTTGTGATATTAGGCAAGACAATATCAACTTAAAAATAATAGCAGGTATGGCCTTTTCAAAGGGCTATTAATAAGACTTAGTAAGGTGCCCTTTGTAAAGGCGTAACATCAATAACATCTGTTTTTGTGCAGTGGAATGTACCTGTTGTTATATGTGTCTTGTTCTTTCAGGTAGGAATTCATGAGGTCCTCCTGCTTCTTCTTCTCGAAGGTTAATTTCTGCTCTGCAATCCATACCTGTATGATGACAAAATTAATAACTTTAATAATTACTCAAGTTTGGATCTTAAACGTCCAAATCACCATTGATGGCAAGGTTTCACTTTTTTTACTGTAATTGTAAAAAGATTCTTAGTTTAAAATGGAAATCATTAATGAAGTAGCATATCTGTAGGTGTTAGGTGCCATAGCAAAACAAGAGAAGCGATGCATGAATTCAACAAAAACACAGAATCAGCTTTTACTGTGTAGGGTGGTCTAGCGCCCTCCAGTGGACATATAAGGCTACAGCATGTGCCTTAAATTTGAAATACTGCTAATCCAGCATACCCTTGCAATCTTATTTTCACTGTCTCCCAACTAAATAATAATGGATGAAATGCCCAAAATGTCTTTGTATTTTATAAAAAAATATATTTTATTAATGTTGTTGTCAAAATACATACATGATTTGCAAACAGGAATGTGGTAGTTAGTGTGAATGTAACATTTTTAGAATAAGGTCTAAAATGTTAAGTACAGCACAAGAACACATGACAGTCCCTTTTATTAAACCTTTAAAATCATTGGAATCATATTTTGTTTTCGTGAAATATATTTCTCATTTTATCAAAAGTCAGATTGACACACATCAATGTGTTGAGTTACATTACTTTCAAAAGTATAGCTTCAGCCAGCAGGTAAGTGTGGCCAAATGTTTGACTGGTACTGTATGATTTGATGTCTCTGTTTTCAGGGACTGGTCCAAATACACATTTCACCCACACTATTTCCATGACAGTGGCTACCCTGAAGCTGTGTGAGTGCCTGGCAGTTTTGCTGAGATTATGAGCCAAGGTAGAGAGATCCCTGTGTACCATGGCCAGTTTGGTCAGCAACACATACCATAGTGTGATTGATGATTTATTTTGTTTTATCAACTAAAACCTAACAGAATATGTCCAGTGTATTTATTCAATGTACCACCATAATAACATGTGGTGCCCGAAAATAGGGGGACCATGTACAAAGGTGCTGTCATTTCTGACCAGTTCTTACGATATGTATGAATATACCCTCAAATTTAATCTGACAGTCTGCACTTCAACCTCATTGTCATTGTATCCTTTTAAACTCAAAGTGCTAGAGTACAGAACCAAAATGACAAAAACATGGTCACTTTCCATTGAATTATGGTGCTCACTGTAAATGACAAAAAGCTATTTAAAATAATTTAAATGGTGGTCCAGCGGCGTAAACTAATGCCTCAAACATACATTTATTGGTGTGTTGGTAACCAATACTGTAGGTAAGAACAATATTTAAGCACGCAGTTTCTGAAAACTCAGCAGCAACATTTAAATTTCACATGGCTTTAATTGATGGAGTAAATAAGCAATATAGTTTGCGAAAGAAAATTATGTTGAGGGTTTAAATTTTAGCAGGCCCAATTCACCTAAAAGTAATGTAATTAACGAAATAAATTCTCTCTAGCTATGATTACCTAAGGTACTGTGCTAGATACAGTAAATATTACAATAGCGAGCTAGCAAGTTACAGTACCTAGTTATTTGTTTGTTAGTGTGTAAATTATGTTAACATCAGCTGACTCGTTTACCTAGCAAGCAAACAAGCCAATGTTACTCTCTAGTCGGATTTAAAAACAAATCACTAGCTAGTAGCTAACACGTTCAATTTGAAATACATGATCTTCAGCACTGTAGCTACAGTAGTAAATACATGTTTCCACTTACCTTTTTTATATTTGACTTAGATGCAGGGTGAAAATCTTTCTTGCACATAAAATTTGCAAATGACTTCCCCATGGTTAAATAATATTATTTTTGATTAACATAAAATGTCGTTTAGCTCACGCAAAAGCTAACATACTAGCTACAGTCTTGTCAGCAACATTAGCAAGCATTTTCCGGGTTACAAAATTTAGGAAAGCAAATAAAAGTCCATCATGTGGTAAATCATTTGTAACCTGTATTCATTTTAGGGTTTGGCGGACGCTCTTAGTCAGAGCGACTTTTACAGTGAAATTCCCCATGGAGCAACTTAAGGTAAAGTGCCTTGCTCAAGAACACAAAGTAATTTGTGTTAACTGTATTAACTAACCTCCAAAAGAGCTTCGACTCCATTCAACACGCCTTCTATAACCTTCAACTGCTCTTAAACCCCACCAAAACTAAATGCATGCTTTTCAACCGCACACTTCCCATACCCGCCAACCTGACAAGCATCTCCACTCTGGATGGGTCCAAACTGGAATACGTGGACACCTACAAATACCTAGGTGTCTG
>JACXGM010019717.1:0-18246 GCA_016801145.1 Umbra pygmaea
TAAGAATGAGGTAATGTATTTGACTTGGTTGCTAAGAATGAGGTAATGTATTAAGAAAGACCTTAATTTGATTTGAGGGATTATCAAAAACAAATTTCCTGTTTCCATTTCAACGTCAAAGGTATGGAAGCAGCGTCCTACCTGGCAGACAAAGCAACCAGTGTGACGATGGTTGGCAATGGATCATATCCTTTCCAGAGGTCCTTGGGCCCAGATATTGGGAAGATGACAATGCAGGTCTGAGATAATAGTTCTCCTTCATCTTTCTGTGAAACCCACCACTAGTCTACAAAAGTTTACCTATATGTAACTCCACGTTTCAAATGGAGTGTGTGTTTCTCTTGTGACATAGATGTTGGAGGAAAAAAAAGTCAAGTTTTACATGAATGATGAAGTGATTGAAATCAGAGGGGAGAATGGCAAGGTAATGTAATACAATATACACCCAACGCAAACATCATAACAACAGGCTCACAATGGAGTCTAGTATCACTCTAATAATATTATTGATAAATCGAAGATGATTTAGGTTTGTATTTGAGTGGTGTTTCAAAATGATCAAGAACATTTTTAATTTTATAGGTTAAAGAGGTTATTCTGAAGAGTGGTGCAATTGTGGAAGCAGATGTGGTAATAGCAGGGATTGGTAGGTAATCTGACGTCTCTGCATATGGTGAAAGATCAATAAAGAGTCCTTCATATTAGCATCAGATCACACTTTCCCGCTAAATCTCTTCCCATAATGCAAATTTCCCTTCCTATTCGGTTTATCCCTTATGCATTGGATACTACATTTCGATGTCGGGTCGTATTCATCAACAATTTCAAACAAAAACTAAATTCTTGACTCTCAGGACCTCAGACATTTAAATTCAAATGCCTGTTAAAAATTTGAAAGGAAAAATTTTATATTTCAGGAGATGTAATAATGCTCTATAAAAAATGTACAACGTTCCTGTACGGGCACACCTGTCATGAGCAGGTTCATTTCCATTTGTTAAAAAGACCTTTAATAGATCAGAGCTGAAGTAATGTAATGAAAATTTAATTACTATTTAAACGCAGATAATAGATCCCAGATTCTCTATAGTACACCACACTGTTGAAGGAGTTCTAGTAACCATCATGATTTCTCCACAGGTGTCATCCCTAACTCAGATTTCTTAAAGGGAAGCCAGGTGGTGGTTGATCCTAGAAAGGCTGTTATCATAGATAAGGTAACTATGGTTTTATCTTTTTTATTTTACATTTATACTTAGTAATTAAGACAGGTCTTTTTTACATTAATGCCCTGTACAGCAATAATAAAACGTAAATAAAATATGCAGATATGAATGAAAGATATGTACATTTAACAATGATGTGTGAAAGTTCACATCAGTTATAAAACACAAAGCTGCATACTGTCCTGCATCCTGAGGCATGCCTACTGTATATAAACTAGAACATCACTGAAATCTAGGCTATATTTTCCCTTCATTTATGCTTTTAGATTTGGTCGGGAAAATAGATATAACTTATTTTTAAGTGGTTTTAAGACAGATTTGAACAGTACATGTGTCGCAGCAGCTCAGACCATTGGACCACACTAGGCCACTGATTATAGCTATTATTTTCATAACTATAATGTACACTCTTGTACACTACCCTGCTAAAAACAGATAATGTTGGATACATACAAGAATGCCATTGGTAATGCTATTAACAATCACTTTATAGCAGCAGGCAAACTTTTTGAAAATGTCCATGTTTGCCTCTGATAGGGAACAAAATGAAATACATTTTTGTCACTGAGTGTCTTCACACACAATGAAGTTTTTGATGCCTTGCTAGCTACAGACACTAAGAAATCAACAGGGCCTGACAATCCTGATCCAGGGCTACTGGCTAGAGCTGCACCAACTAGCTCTGGTCGTCTTACTATTTTTAACCTTACGTTGACTTCTGGGGTTGCCCCTACACCAAGGTCAGGATCAGATTCAGAAAGAGATTTTTTGCCAAGTAAGATTTAACAAAAAATGATTTATTTTCATAAATCACAGAAATGTAAACATTATTAAACTTTTGAGGGGCAGGATATGAGCAGAATATGAACAGGATATTTACAGTATATGAACAGGTATATGTATATATATCTACAGTATGTGAACAAAGTAATGTATATACATATAGTATACTGTAATGCACAGTGTAATGTAAGCAGCAGTATAATGTGAGCATCTTTTAAGCTTTTTAGTTGCAGGATACTGGTGACCTTGATAATTATAGACCTCTTTTTTGTCCCTAGTAAATGTTCCGCTAAGCTCTTTCTTATCCGAAAACTGCATATTAAACAAATATCAGTCTGGGTTTAGACCAGGGCACAGTACCATCACAGCCACTACATTGGTTGTAAATTATATTGTTAAGGTGTTGATAATAAGTTAAACTGTGCTGTATAATTTGTTGACCTGTCAAAGGCCTTTACAGTTGATCATTCTCTGCTGCTTTGAAAAACGATCTCATTGGGGTTGGCTGTAGATACTTGTACATGGTTTCAGGAATATCTTAGCAACATATCACAGGCTATGTTATGGTACAATCAGATTTTGTTGCTATTCAAAAAGGAGTCCACCAAGGTTTAATTTTGGGTCCTTTATTGTTTACTATGTACATAAATGATATCTGTAACTGTTCAAAACTGTACATTTCACTTCTATGCTGATGACACAGTACTTTATGCTACAGCCCCATATCCTACTCAAGCATTTACACTCCTGCAGACTGACTTTTAGTATATTACAAAATGCACTTGTATACCTCAGGCTTGTAATGAATGCAAGTAAAACCATATATATGCTTTGTTTCTAGATCAAACTGTCTACTTATGGATGATCTTAACATTATTATTCTTGACGGCTCTGTTTTAGAACGGGTCCCTACATATAAATACCTGGGAGTTTGTTTAGATAATCTCTCTTTTAATACACATTTTACTGAGCTGGTGAGAAGGCTGAAATTAAGAATTGGCTTTTTTTATAGAACTGAATAATGTAATTCTTCACAGCATAGAAATGAAATTGTACAGGCCATTTATATGTCAGTGCTTGATTATGGTGATGTACTATATATGTATGGGTCAGCTTCAGCATTAAAACATTTAGATGCAGTGTATCATGCAGCATTGTGCTGTATTACGGGTTAAAACATCACACACATTACTGCCTGTTATACACTTCAGTTAGCTTGGACTGCTTGACTTTTAGAAGGTCCAGACAGTGGTTGATGTTTGTTTACAAGGCTGTATTACAGATACTTTTTAGCTATCTAAATAAAAGAATAAAGTAGTCAATTAATATGTATCAGATTCAATTAAAAGACCTGGAGATACCAAGGGTTCACTCAGAGTTAGGTAAAACCTCATTTGAATTCCATGCCTCACACTCATGGAATGATTTACAGAGTAGACTAAAGGTGGAGGTTTCAATGCCTGTATGACAGTTTAAATGTCTGTTACATGACCTTTTTACTGTTAACTGTGAATTTTTCTCTTAATGTGTATATTTTTACTATGCAAGCATTTTATTATACTTTTTAATTTTTTTATTGAATTTTATACTTTCCTTCGTTTTTATATTGTTGTATCACAAGGCACTGTGATATGAGAATTGTAAATAGAACTGTAAAATAGATTCTTGTCTTAGCTTGTTTCCTCTTTATAAATAAAGGTTAATTATAAATAAGAACAATTACTGTGTTTGTAATGGTGTAAAACCCCTCAAAATGTGTTCCTTCCCTGAAGTTCATGAGGACCAACGTTTCAGATGTGTTTGGAGCAGGAGACGTTACGTCTTTCCCTCTCACCATGCGGCAAGGCCAGCACGTCAACATCGGGCACTGGCAGCTTGCATCAGCTCACGGTATATTAGTCAACCACCAGGCCTGGCTTCCTTATCTGTTGACAAGGAAATTGTTTTGGTTGGTTTGATGTCAGTAATTGACAGGCATTTCTTGTTGTTTTTTCACTTCTCAGGAAGATTTGCGGCCCTTAATATGTTACAGCAGAAGAAAGAAATAATTTCTGTTCCTTTCTTCTGGACAGTGCTGCTAGGGAAGAGTATCCGATACACAGGTGATAATCTGATATGAGCTAGTGATCCTCTTAAAGCAAAACAAGTCAATGATTAGATGTATAATCTGTCTAACTTTGGCATTCAAGGGTATGGAGAAGGATACACAGAGATCATATTCAAAGGCAAGGTTGAGGAGAGGAAGTTTTTAGCATTTTATATCAAGTAAGTGGCAACGCATTGCTTTACATTCCCGTGGTTGGTTGGTAGGTTTTCAAATGTTCAGTCTATGCCTAAGCTCTGTAATCAGGCACAATGCAGAAAAACGTTTTTGCAGTAGAACACTCCTAAACACGTGACCTCTCTTTTTTCTGTGATAACTAGAGATGATCAGGTAGTGGCAGCAGCCAGCCTGATGTTCGATCCTGCTGTTGCTCGACTGGCGGAGATTATGTCAATCGGACAGGTCATATCCAAGTCACAGGCACAGTGAGTTGCTTACCATTTTCTAAGAGTGTGTATGTTGTGTGTATGTTAAAGTTTAATAAAAAATTTGTATTTCCCCATGTAATTTTCACATCTCTATTGTAGATCTGATGACCTCAATTGGTTGCAAATGTAAACCATCCTGCAGGAAACTGTAGTATACCCCTGGTCCAGCGTTACACCATGTAACCTTAAAAAAGAAGAGAAATGTTTGTGTTTTGTTTGTTGTTACTCATATTATTAGAAACTTTATTTCTGCATAGTCATAGTACTATAAATATTATAATATTTCTTAGTAAACGTTTTCGTGGTCTTTTACTGATTGGGTGTAAGTTGCCCACTTTACTTGAATACAAACTTTTTTTTAATGCAGATATTCATATGCTAATTCTTTTTTAATCAACAGAATTTGGCAAATGTAATATCATGCATTTTGTTCTGCCAAGCATCTATTGTCTTATGTTCTGATGTTACTCATGTAGTCTGGATTTCTGTGGGAATATTCTTTTTTGGACAATCATAATGTTTGTTGAATAAAAATTATATCTTGTTAGTTTTAATGACTTTCATGCCTGTACATTTTTGTCCATTGTCTTCTCGAGGAATAAAGTTACTAATAGCATCTCTTTCTTGCATATTTATGTTTTCACACATAGCCAGACACCACAGACACCAGCCTCCTGAGGAATCTTAACCCATTACTCATGAGTGATGGCCTCCAGTTCAGTAATATTCTTTGCATGCTGCAACCACCTTCAAATTCCACCAGAGATTTTCTATGGTGTCCACATAAGGTGACTGTGATGGCCACTGTAGAATCTTTCAGGACTTCTTCTGCAACCAAGCCTTGGTGGATAATCAATCCATCTTGCTTTCCACATTCTGCACTTCTTCTGTGCCAGAGGATGCAAAGCAGCCCGAGAGCATCACCAAGCTACCACCATGCTTGACGGTGGGCAGGGTGTTCTTTTCATCGTATGCTTCATTCTTCCTCCAGACATAATGCTGATCCATCATGTTGAAAAGTTCCAATTCATTGTTTTGATTCATCGCTCCACAGAACAGAATCCCAAAATATTTGTGGCTTCTTTTTATGATTTTGAGCATATTGGAGCTGACTTTTTCGTCAGTAGTGGTGTACGTCTTGCATGTAGTTGTGCCTCACTGTGCTCATTGAAACCTCAGTGACTCTTGCCACCAAGTCTTGCTGCATGTCTATTGCAGTAATCTAGGGTTTTTCACAACCTGCTGTCTCAGAAATCTGGTTGCAGTCGTTTATATCATTCTTTTTCTGCCCGTCCAGGTAGTGTAACCACCATTCCTTTTACTTTGATTTTCCAATGATGTCACTGGGAACATTCAGTGCCTTTGCTATGTTTTGTATCCTGTTCCTTGTATGAGAAGGGCGATGATCTCTTCTCTCTACTTTTGGACCATGTTTCTCACACGCAGTCCAGCATGACATTCAACAAACCCCTAGCTAGTTCAGGTATTTCATGTGTTCCAGCTCAATCACACCTGGTGCAACTAATGAAGCCCTTGATTAGTTGCATCAGGTTTTTAGATGTTTTCTGAAGATGGGTAGAGACATCTGTTCTAGCCTCCAGTAAAAGCTGGTTCCACCATTGAGGAGCTAGAACGGAGAATAGTTTTGACTGTTTAAATTGGGAGCCCACTTCCCGAAGGTATGGGACGACCACGAGCTCAGAGTTGGTAGAACAAAGAGCCAGTGTAGTGATGAAGTGTTTGAGCATTGCCTGAAGGTAGGGGTGAGGAGCTCTGTAGGCAAGCACCATCGTTTGCCTATGCTTGCCTAACCATTTTAAGGCGATGCATGTGACCATGTATAGAGAATGTTTGGCTTAATTTTGTAATTTTCATTGCAAACATGACGGATTGTGCACAATAAGTCAGCAATTACTGTTTTAAATAGTTTATGAAATCTCAGGAATAGTATGAGTCCCAATAAGCCTATTCTTGTCCTGCATTGCCGCTGTAAATACATGGGCTAAGATTTACTGTACCGCCACCACGTTTGAATAATGTTACAATACAATCTATTAAACCGTTTTTTTTCTAGTCAAATGGTGTACCCGTACTACAGTTTGAGAACCACTGCATTAGTGCTAGAACGTTGTGTGTAACTATTCTGTGTAAAATTCTGTACACAGGACGTATCGATGTGTAATCATGGTGGGACGATTCTTATAATAGATTATGCTTTAGCTATGATTAAACATAAGCTCTCTGTGCATGTTTAGTTACCAGATACTGCAACATAAAATAATTGTATAGTATATGCATTCAATAAACATAGGACTGCCTGGCAACCCGGATGTAGATCAATACTCTGCCACCCTTAATTCGCAATAAATAATATAAGTATTCTGTGAGACTGTTATTCTTCTTATAATTATTTGATTTATAATATTCAACTAAAAATGTTCGAACGGACAATGTAAACAGTGGAAATCATAATGCTCTGACACACAATAGAGAATATTACGAACACAGACCCGGAAGTACTAAGTTATTATTGCTTACTTGTCAGTGGCTTTTATATACTGTCATTGGCCAGTGGTCTATTTAGCTCACTGTCTATGAGTTAGCTTGGAATGATGATGGAAGAGGAAGAATTGGAATTTGCTGAAGATTTGGAGGCTATTTTGCACCTTTCTCCAGAGGTGCAGTTGGCCATTGAGCAGGTGATCTATGAATTATATATTTGTATTTAGCGATATTGGAAATTGTAACTATTCTGCATCGATTTGCAAGCAGACTAGCTAGCTAGCTTAACTAAGGTACTAGCCTGCTTGATATTATTCAAGCTATACCTAACTAGTTGTGTTAAGTAGGATTATCGGTTTTAGATGATTGTCAGTCGATGTCAACTGTCATTGTCAGATTTTAACTTGACTACTGTAACTATATAGCTAGCTACAGCTAGATTCTTCCAACATGACTTTTGCAGCTAATTAAACCAATAACTTGCCAGGTAACTAGCAAACAAGTGTCACCTCTTGTGATATCTCATACATCCACTATTCATCTTCAGTGTACGGTAGATGGATACTTGTTCACTTATTATTTGACGTTGTTGTAATGCAAGAAATCTAACACAATGTTGTATTACAAAGCATGTTCCTTTGAGTGTACCTCCCTAGG
Source organism: Umbra pygmaea (assembly GCA_016801145.1). Taxonomy (NCBI): domain Eukaryota; kingdom Metazoa; phylum Chordata; class Actinopteri; order Esociformes; family Umbridae; genus Umbra; species Umbra pygmaea. The sequence continues at coordinate 7,701 of JACXGM010019717.1, forward strand.
GATCTAACGACGTTGTCTGTCCCACACTGACAGATGGTTCATATGTTCGTACTGTATATGAAGTTTAAACATTTGTAGAGTTTGAAATTGCAAGAGCAAGGTAATATACACACTTTGTGCACAGTTATTAGGCAAGTTGTATTCTTTAGGATTAATTTTATTATTGAACAGCTACAATGCTCTCAGTCAATCCAAAAGGTAAATTAACCTCATCTAAATATTTAAGAAAGTACAGTAAGGTTTTGGCTTTCTTTGCAGAATATCTATGTGTGCACAATTGTTGTGCAAATATTAGTGTGCAGAATAATTATGCAGCTAAATGAAAAACAAAGTTTCCCATCTCACATGTTGATTTTCATCTGTTAAAGTGAGAATAATAAACAAACAACTAAAAATGTACAAATAAACATTTCTGACATTTCAAAACAAATCCAATATAGCCACCCTATTCGATAACAGTCATAAGCCTTCCATTCATGGAGCGTCTGTCGGTTTCTTGATCTGTTGATGATCAACATTTTGTGCAGCAGCAACCACAGCCTCCCAGACACTGTTCAGAGAGGTGTAATATTTTCCTTCACCATAAACCAACCATTTAAGAAGGGACCACAAGTTCTCAATAGGGTTTAGGTAAGGTGAGGAAGGGGTCCATGTCATTATTTTTTCATCTTTAAAAGGATTTACTAGCAAGCCAGACAATGGAGTACTTCGATGCATGCGATGGAGCATTATCCTGTAAAAAAATCATGGTCTTCTGGAAAGATGCAGACTTTCCTATAACACTGCTTGAAGAAAATGTCTTCTAAAAACTGGCCGTAGGTTTGGGAGTTGAGTTTGAGTCCATCTTCAACCTAAAAGGGTCCAAGTAGCTCATCTTTAATAATTCCAGCCCATACCAGTACCCCACCTCCACCTTGCTGGCATCTGAATTGAAATGGAGCTCTGTGCTGTTACTGATCCCGCCATGGGCCCATCCATCTGGTCAGTCAAGAGTCGCTCATCTCATCAATCCGTAAAACCTTTGAAAAATCTGTCTTCAGATATTTCTTGGCCCAGTCTTGAGGTTTCAAATTATGTGTCTTGTTCAGTGGTGGTCGGGTTTCAGCCGTCCACACATTGGACCTCTGAGCACTGAACACCTTGTACTTCTGGGCACTCCAGATAGGTTGCAGTTCTGGAAGATAATGGGATCCTGGTAGCTACACGTTAGAGTCTTCTCATGTCTTTGGCAGTTAATTTGCGTCTTTTTCACAACACGGTTCTTGCGACCCTGTTGACTATTTGCAAGAAAACGTTTGGTTCTGTGATCTCACGCCAAATATCTTAGCAACTTCAAGACTGCTGCATCCCTCTAAAATACTTTTTACAATTTTAGACTTCTGAGTCAGTTAAATCTCTTTTTTTGGCCCATTTTGCCTGAGGAACAGAAGCTGCCTAATAATTATGCACACATTGATAGAGGGTGTTGATCTCCTTAGGCCACACCCTCCCTCATTACACAAATACACACCACCTGATATGCTTAAATCCAATAAGCATTCCAGTTTATACAGCTTGGAGTTGGAACATATGCATTATAATGATAATATGGTCAAACTACTGACTTGCCTAATAATTCTGTACACAGTGTATATTCCCCTAAATTTATTTTAAAGGTACAATATGTAGTTTTCCAAAATAATAACAAAAGATGTACTTTGCATTAAAAAAGCAAACATCACTATACATACATATACGATACTTATATATATTTCTTAGTTATGTACTTACATTATCCCAAATGTTTCCACCAACTTTCAAACCCAGAGAAATTTGTAATTTAATCGAAGACACGGGGCGTTTCATTTTGTCGCCCGTCAATGGCGTCATATAACCTTTGACTCCTAGTTGCTTTAAGATTTAGTGAACCGCCAAACATAACATGAATAAAGTTGTATATATTTAACAATACATTACTTTGTCAGTGGGCATTTTTTCTGCCGGAGACGCTAGATTGGCAGGTTGTCATTGACGACAACAACAAAACCCATGATCCAATGCTAATTCTCGACATCATCAAAGTACATGTTGTGCTATTGTTTTGCTTGAGAGACCCCTAGTGGCCAAAAACTACATATTGTATGTTTTAGTTGTCCTGATTTTCAAGAATCCCTAAGCTACCTATTCAACAGCTTTTTATTACTACTCTAAAAATAGGTGAGCTGTTCATTGAGTTGTTTTCTACATCCTAGGTTTTTCCCAGTCAAGACCCACTGGATAGAGCAGATTTCAATGCTGTTGATTACATCAATACATTGTTTCCCACAGAGCAGGTAAGAATGAAATCCTTACAATTGTAAAAAAAGTATAGTAATTTGCGGTTAGAGGCTGTATGATTCACAGCATTTATTTGAGGATATTTGTGTACATATTGTTTTCACACAAAATGCTAGTCCATTTAGATTAGCACACTAAACGTATTGTGGCAATTGCCTTCACAGGTGTTCTGGTTAGTCAGGTGTGGTGTGTCAAATGACTTATGCAGGAAAAAAAGGACTGTCTATGCTATTCTTTTGCCTTTGGTGTTTGCTATTGGCAGAGATGCCACAAGTTAGTGTAATAGATTACTTTTCTCAGTTGGGCTGAATTCACAACTTATGGGAAGTTCTTCAGTACGACCCTAATGACCAGGTAAAAAAAAGTTCTGTATTTTCAGAATGTTTCCCATTGTTTCAATTTAAGGTAAAACACTGTAAACGTGTACAGTGGATTTCCCATCAAACTACAACCTATGTTTTACAGTGTAGTCATGTTTTAGTATTTCATAGATCACTGGTTATGAACTTATATAGATCACTGAAGTTATGAACTTCTTTTTACCTGGTCAATAGGGTTGTACTGAGGAATTTCCCGAAAGTTGTGAACTCAGCACAACCCAGAACAGTAATCTATTACACTATTTTGTGGCATCTCTGGCTATTGGATCTTGTCATCATGAGGACCAATGAGGAGTCACAGGAAGCCAGTATGTGGCTCATCAGAAAGAGACAAACTGAAGGGGTGTTAGGACCTGCTCATTAATGGCTGCCTCTGGAACTGGCTCATTGATTATGTCATTTCTGGGAGTAGCAGAATTAATTCTGAAGTGTACAGAAACATTTGAGGATAGAGCCGAAAAAAAGAAGAGAACAATAGGCTCGATGCACAGGTCCTCTACTTCCTGAACTTAAGGCTGCTTTTATTTCCTTCCTTACATTATTTGACAAACTGATTAATCCACGTGTGTCACAATGGTCAAACACTAGTGGATAAATCAGTTTTTCCAATAATGTAAGACAGGAAACAAAGGAGCCGCCTTAAGTTCAGGAAGTAGTGGAGCTGTGCATAGAGCCCAGTTTACAGGGCTTCTGTCCACTAGGTGGTGCTGCTGGCTTGTCTTTGTAAACACTGAAAGCAGGGTTCACTCTCCAAATCAATTCTCGAAACCGGCTTGTTTGAGGATTTTGGTTAATTCATAATTATTATATATATTTCTTCTCACAGTCACTGGCTAATATAGATGACGTTGTCAGCAAGATCCGTCTGAAAATTCGGTGAGTATAAAAATGTACTAGATAAAGCTCAGTGTGGAGATAATTACGTTATTTAGTGCAGTCTGCTTTGTGTTTCAGGCGTCTGGATGACAACATTAGGACGGTTGTGAGAGGCCAGACAAACGTGGGTCAGGATGGTAGACAGGTGAGTGAGGGGGCAACCTGTGAGTGTCTCTGGCTTCTAATATGTTCTTACATATGCATCCTAGAGTTCATCCTGACTCTAGGGGGGACATGTTGTTTGTTTTCACATTAATTGCTGTGGTTGTTGATGCATTCTTCCAAGTAATATAGAATGAATTTGTGTCCATGTGTAGAGCACATGTACGTGTTTTAAAGATGTATGTAGTGTGGATGTGTGCGTGTTTTTCTTGTTTTACTATTCATGTGGGGAAAAATAAGTCACCAAAAAGATGCTAAACTTAGTTCCATCTGGGTTATATTTAGCTGGTCCTCACAATTTTGTGAATTTAGCATAAGTTTATGATTAAACTTAGTTGTGGTTAGGGTTATTTGGTTGGGGTTTAGGTTTAGAATTTAGGGTTGGTTTAAGTTTAAGAATAAAGGTTATGTACATGTTTTTTAATTCACTTTTCTTTTTATCCAGGTAGGCCAATTGTGAACTTATTCTCATTTGAAATGTCATCCAGGCGAAGAGAAATACACAAATGACATGGGAAATAAGGTCAGAGTTTAGGGAAAATAGAGGGTCGTTAAATTGGTCCCCACAAGAATACAAAAGGCAACATGTGTGGCATAGGGGAAGAGTGGGGCAGTGTTATGTGATAGATGTGTTTCATAGGGGCAGTGTTATGTGATGGATTTGTTTAATAGGGGCAGTGTTATGTGATGGATTTGTTTCGTAGGGGCAGGGTTATGTGATAAATGTGTTTTCATAGGGGCAGTGTTATGTGATGGATTTGTTTCATCGGGGCAGTGTTATGTGATGGATTTATTTCATTAGGGCAGTGTTATGTGATGGATTTGTTTCATAGGGGCAGTGTTATGTGATAAATGTGTTTTCATAGGGGTAGTGTTATGTGATAAATGTGTTTCATAGGGGCGGTGTTATGTGATGGATGTGTTTTCATAGAGGCAGTGTTATGTGATGGATGTGTTTTCATAGAGGCAGTGTTATGTGATGGATGTGTTTTCATAGAGGCAGTGTTATGTGATAAATGTGTTTTCATAGGGGTAGTGTTATGTGATAAATGTGTTTTCATAAGGGTAGTGTTATGTGATAAATGTGTTTTCATAGGGGCAGTGTTATGTGATGGATGTGTTTTCATAGGGGCAGTGTTATGTGATGGATGTGTTTCATAGAAGCAGTGTTATGTGATAAATGTTTTTTATAGGGGCAGTGTTATGTGATAAATGTGTTTCATAGGGGCAGTGTTATGTGATAAATATGTTTCATAGGGGCAGTGTTATGTGATAAATGTGTTTCATAGGGGCGGTGTTATGTGATGGATGTGTTTCATAGGGCCAGTGTTATCTGTCTGTCTGTCTGTCTGTACCTGCCATTTGTGTTCTAGGAAAACCTGTGTTTATATCTTTTTCACATGTTACGATGACTGTTCCTGCTACCTAGCTTGATTGTCGCACACCCACCTGTGCTGTTCACACCTGCCCTCCCCAGCTCCATCATGTAACGTAGCTTACACTCGCATGCTCGGGTAAACACACAGCACACTCAAAGTGGTCTCCTGATAACACAGATGTGCTCCTGTCTTTCTCTTTGTCCTTGCTAAAGCCATGAACAGGGCAGGATGAGTCAGAAACAGAACACTCCCTAATTTCACAACTACTGCTGTGTTCTAGGAAAAGAGGAACAAAGATTCCCTTCAATTATTCTGGGATTCCGTTGGACCTTTGGTTAGGCGTCATAGATCTGTTTTGAACACAGTGGTGCTGTCTGGAAATTGTGGTTTGATGGGACAAGGAGCATGTCTCAGTGTTACTGGTCCTATTATACTCTGTTACCACTGGATCATCACTAGTGTTCTGTATCAGAATCCACTAAGCCAGTGTGGTAGGCACAGCATGGTACTTAAATATAGTGTTCTCATTACAGGCTTCTGAACCATCCACAATGCCCACAGAGCTGAGGGAAAATTTACTCTGCAGATGGAAAGATGGAGAGGTGTTCATTACTGCAGCAGACAGAGAGAGGGAAGAAGAGAACAGATGGATAGAAGGAAAAAGATGTGAGGTGGAGAAGGGTTGGAATGTTTTCCCTTGTATCTAGTCTGTTGCGGCAGAGGTTTGGTTTCTCTTTATGTGGTCTGTTGGGGCAGCGGTCTGGTTTCTCTTGTATTTGGTCTGTTGGGGCAGTGGTCTGGTTTCTCTTGTATTTGGTTTGTTGGGGCAGTGGTCTGTCAGTCATCATTAGTGCAGAGATGGGTGGGGTTGTGAGATGTCTGCTTCAGATGCAGCGACCCAATCCTCAGGCAGGGGAGTCAGAATGCCAGGGATAGTTGGATCAGATGGGGGTTTGGGCGGGGTGTGGGGCCACTTATCTGGATGTTACTGTTGGGAATTGGAGACTGCTCTTTGATGTTTTTGACCGTGATATAAAGGGGGAATAACTCATACTCTTGGTAGTCATCTATGCAGTGTTGACTAGTTTGTTGTTTACTAGATTACCATTTCTTCTACTAAACTGAGCATCCCCTTGGATGCTAGACAGGACAGGTTCATTTAGTTTTAATCCCCAACAGATTAATTTAGTCTTGCACTCAATTTTCAAATAAATTGATGTTTCTTTGTCCATACGTTTCTTTCATAACTACCTTAGTGCTTTTGTTATTTATTTTGTAAATTGTATTTTACTGGTGACAGATAAAGCTTATCTTTATGGTTATTCACAGTTATTCTTTGCTCCAAATGTCATAGTTGTGTACAGTATTTACCAATATGTAGGCACTGGAGGAAAGTACATTCTCAGGCTATTGAGCACAGGTGTCCGACCTACGACAAGGAGTTCGCCAAGGCCTGATCAGTAGAGGCGACCCTGCCTGGTGACAGTAAGCCGTCTTGCCCCTCCCTCTGCTTGGACAATGTGTTGCCTGTTGCCACAACCTGCTTTTGAACTTTTAAACAGGAGTACTTAGATGCAGGAGGTGAGGGTAGTTATTTCAGGATAATGGCTTGGTCAAACACAATGAAGTCCAGGGTTCCTATAAGCTAAATTTTACATGTTTTTTTCGTGTACCACCATTTTGCCATTCTGTGCACGTGCATGTTTGCACGAAAGAGACAATTCAATAGTTCATTATGAGATTGACTTGGTTAAAGCAAACATCGCAGACTTGGTTAAAGCTGTTTCTGCCCTGAGGAAATTGATTCATTGTTCTCAACAAGCGCGGTGGGTTTACAGAATGTTGGAGAGAGTGGCATGGGCTCTGAGGCTCTGGGGCTCTGAGGCTCTGGGGACTGGCATGGGCTGTGGGGGCTGTGGGGGCTGTGGGGGTTGTGGGATTGGGAGTGGGAGAGTCTCATTAACAACTGAAACATTTGTTGTGAATTATACACAGCCTAGCCTAGTTAATTTTAACAGCGTTGAGCCTGCATAGCTCAGCCGCCATTATCCAGCTCTGCTGCGTAGTGTTCCCATGTGCACCTGGCCAGCAGGGGGATTCATGGTCTGATCAGCTGTGGGGCTTTATGGTTGTCAATGAAGCAGCGGGTGGGCAGCCAGCTGACCGGCGTTAGTGTGTGTTGCTGATCTCTTACTGTAGCTCCTGCATCTGGAAGTACTTATTAGAAAGACTGAGGCCGAGTGGGAATCGGAGATTTAAACAGAACATAAATATTAAATTTAAACTCAGGAACAGAAGTTAAATGCTTTTTTAGGTTCCCAGCTCTTCTGCAGGTCATCCCTTCCTGTCTTTGTCTCTCTGTTAGACATTTACCGTCTTTTCTGTCTCCTCAATCTTTGAAATTGAGCCGATCATCTCTGTTGCGGTTGCCTTCGTGGAAACGCTGAAACACAGTGAATATGATTTGTGACCGTTGACACAAGTAACCCACAAAACCACAGAAATAGAATGACTAGAATAGAAATTCCCATACAAACCAATGCTGTTTCTATTTCTATGTATCCAGCTGCTGCTGATATTACATTCTCTATGGCTTTGTATAGCCTACCCCACTAACTACAGCCCTTGTGGAAAAGAAGAATGTGTGACTTGTCATTGTGAGGGACTTCCCAATCTCTTTAAGTCTGTCAGGGGGAGAAACACCCGTCTAACTCTGACTTCCCCTCCTCCTAACACCTCCAAACAGAGTCCCCATGTGGCAGTCTGGGCTTTGTTTCTGCATATTTGTAATGTGGCCTCTCCCTTTCGGGACTGCATTGGAACAGGGGCTGGATGGGGCTACAGTAGAGATGGAAATCTTGCCAGTTATGTTCAAAAAAGAGTTAAAGATGATGTGTGTTTTGTGACATGAATTCTTGAGGAATTCAAACAATGCTCAATTGGTACTAAGTGTGTCAAGAAAATAACCCCCACACTGTTACACCACCACCACCAGCCTGAATATTTAATACAAGGCAGGATGAATCCATCCTTTGATGTTGTTTATGACATACTTGTCGGCAGCTCTGCAACTCCTTGGACAGATCTGTGGTATGGCCAAGGGCGCGCACACGGTTGATCTAACCACCTGTTGCCCAGCCGCCAGTACTTTTCCCACTGCAAATCCAATACGGAAGCCTTTATTCAGATCATGCACAGGATGATTACGTTTACCAACTATACTTCCGTGATTGAACCCACAGGCGCCCAATCTGGACACAAGGAGTCGCTGGAGAGCGACGTGGCAGGATAGATAATCAATATCTTGATGGAAGAATTTTGTAGGGGTATTTACAGTTTTTTGACAGTCCTGGCAATTGGCTGCCCGCAACAGGTGATGACAGAACTAGGTTCTCAGCTTCCTGCCTCTGACTGATCTTTTCTTTGGCCATGTAAACGTTGAGATTAATACGTGTTTCAAATATGTGTGAGGAATGTGAGCCTGTAAACCCTTTTTGGATATTACCAAGGTGATACACTCTCTTAATATCTCCTTCTGTTTTTGGGTTGTTTGAATAGTGCTAAGAAAAACCTGCCCTTTCCTTGTTTCTCAGTAAGACCATATTGATGTGCAACTGAGGCATTCCTTTCACACCTGCAGAGGTTTGTTCCCTGGACTAGCAGAATATTCAGACACATCCCTGCATGCCGTCCGGTTTAACCGAGGCATCTACAAGTTATGAGTCTTCCACGATAAAGTTCATGATAACATGAATTAAGTTCACCATCATCAAACTGTGTTTGACGTTTCCTTTCAATGTTGTTGTTGTTGTTGTTAAAGAGCCTAGTAAAAGTGCATTCCTTGAGCAGCTGGTTCAGGCTGTTTAGGATTCCATGTTTGTATGAAGGAGAGTGAAGGGGAGAACAAACGCAACCAAACGTGTGTTGTAGCCAACCACCCCTAATTACCCTGGCATTGGATGGCAGAGCCAAAGCCCTGCTCAGACTATAAAAGCCCAGCTGCATGGCCTGACAGGGAAACATTAAATGGCAATTTAAGTTTTACAAAGAGAAGACTCAAACTTGGAGCTGCTTCTTTTGACCTGATTTGAATTTCGTTAGACATTTTCCTTTTGATGAACGTCCTTAATGATGTCTTGAGAGGATGAGCAGGTTAACCAGACATTAAGTCACCCAGGAAGTCAGCCAGTCTGTAAGCCAGGCAGTTATATATTCAGTCACTAAGTCAGCCTATAGCATGGGTTGGTTAGATTCAGATGCTGGGAGATCGTTTGGAGGATGTGTCTCGGCAGCTGGCAGAAGGGAGAGGCAGCTCGTCTTCCCGACTGGAATGTCAGCGTAAACTGTGGGAGATGTTTCTCATCCCCACAATGTTCCTTTGGGTTTCTCTTCATGCCATTCCATGTGGTTTTCGATCCGACAGCTGAGGCAAGGAAGGGACGCAGAAGAATAACACCACTGCAGAAGGTCCCTCGTTTTTTCTGTCCTACCAGAAACAATGTTGGGTTGGGTTAGCATATGTTTTTAAAGAACCAAACCAAAGTTTTCACTTGAAAACATTTGGCCCACTGATAGGGGAGACTGACTGAACTGGCCCCACTCCCAGGCTGGCTTTCCCTGCTCAGAAACAAAAGCAGAAGGTAAAAGAGTATGTGCAGGACTGCTTCTAACAGGTGGACCAGGAGATGTTACGGGATGCCCCCGGGAGAACAGCTGTGACTCACAGAATCTTACCCGGTTTATCCGGTTGAGTAGTGGAATACTGGGACTACAATATCTGTAGATTTTAATGTTTTTGTTACCTAACTGATATCGTATATGTTCCCTTTATTAAAGATTATTATTTTTAAAATATCTGAAAGTTCAGTAATTAGGTAAGCGAGAATTACTTTTATGGCAGTGCATATATTAATATATTTCTGTCAGTTTGCTAGGTACCCCAATGTAGTAGTGGGTTGGATGTACGTTTGCATCCAGAACAGCTTGATGTCTTGTGGGCATCAGTTCTTCAAGATGTGTGATTTGTTCCATAGTGATGTTGCTGATGGCTTATCACAGTTGTTCTGCTTCTCTGTTCAAGCCACACCTTTTGCAAATTTGTTGTTAGACAAAATAAAAAGTGACAACCACCCCAGACTAAGAAAATTAATCATTATCTAACATGTTTGAGCCCCTACTGCAGGAGGGAGGTTTTTGTAACTGCTGACCCTGATCTGAACTGCCTCATGAACCAAAGCATCTACTATTAAGAGCATCTACTATTAAGAGCATCTACTATTAAGAGCATCTACTATTAAGAGCATCTACTATTAAGAGCATCTACTATTAAGAGCATCTACTATTAAGAGCATCTACTATTAAGAGCATCTACTATTAAGAGCATCTACTATTAAGAGCATCTACTATTAAGAGCATCTACTATTAAGAGCATCT
>JACXGM010019718.1:0-18176 GCA_016801145.1 Umbra pygmaea
CAAAAAGAGATGTACATAAGACATAGAGAGAAAGAGACATACACAAAAAGAGATGTACATAAGACATAGAGAGAAAGAGACATACACAAAAAGAGATGTACATAAGACATAGAGAGAAAGAGACATACACAAAAAGAGATGTACATAAGACATAGAGAGAAAGAGACATACACAAAAAGAGATGTACATAAGACATAGACAGAAAGAGACCTACACAAAAAGAGATGTACATAAGACATAGACAGAAAGAGACATACACAAAAAGAGATGTACAGAGAAACAGACAAGAGGAAAGACCGACAGAAGAAAAAAAAGAAGAAAGCCACCTATTTTCGCTGCCAGTCCTGACCTCTGCGTGATGAATCCTCGCTCTGAAGCAAAGATATTCTGAGAGACCCACTGCCCTGTTCTCCCGTTAAGTCAGTATGGCCCTACACAGTCTGCTTTGAGAAATGAGGGCCAGAATCAAATCAAGAAGTAGGACACTTGTATTTGGGTATTTAGACTAAATGCATCTCCTCTCATCTTCAACCCGGGGTCGGGTCGCGGGGGCAGGAGCTCAAGCAGTTCATCCAATGAACCTAATTTCAGTACTGAAATATTAATTTGTCCTTCAGTTATTTCATAGATCAAAATGAAATTGCTGATCCAAACACCCAATTAATTATATTTAATTGTCAGGGGTGCCTAAACTTTTGCATACAACTGTATTAAAGGACATACTAGAGTGTCGTAATAACCACATGGGTTACAATCTTAACGTGTTTCTATCAGACAGATAAAGACATTCCTTTCAGGTTGTTATGTATGATGAACATTTTGCAACTGAGAAGGGCAGGATGTAGACACGCCAGAACACACCGATAGGGCTGCAAGCATTAACCAGGCCGCCAGCCTGAAATATCTTTCTTCAGACCTCCTCCGTCACCCGCCCAGCCTAGTCTACCCAGTAGAAAGGCACTTTGAGCGTCGGAGCTGAAGGAAAGACGTTCAATTAAAAATTATACTAATCAATTTAGTGTGGCAACGCACAGGGTATTTTAGGAGCCTGTTGAGGGATAAATGTGAGAAGCATCCATGTCCTCTATACCTCAACTGATATTAGAAAGACAAACAGAATGAGAAAAGAAAAAATACCTCAACTGATATACCTCAACTGATAATAGAAAGACAGACAGAATGAGAAAAGAAAAAATACCTCAACTGATATACCTCAACTGATAATAGAAAGACAGACAGAATGAAAAAAGAAAAAATACCTCAACTGATATACCTCAACTGATAATAGAAAGACAGACAGAATGAGAAAAGAAAAAATACCTCAACTGATATACCTCAACTGATAATAGAAAGACAGACAGAATGAAAAAAGAAAAAAGAGGGGTGAGGAAAAGAGAAGAGAGAGATAGGGCCTATTTACTAAATTTATCCAAAAGGAAAAAGTATTAATTTGGTAAATTATTTCCATATTGGTTCTATTTACATTGTGATGTCTCGTGATGGCAATTGCGCAGTTGTGGGTGTTTAATGGAAAGTCCTGCTAGACGTCTCGAGCTGGATGCATCTGCACTTGACATGGAAACCAGACCAGCCCATTGACCAACATGTAAATACTTTTCACGCGATACACATTATTTGAGACGTTCCTGAACAATTGCATGTACATTTGCAAAGGCCCAGGTGAAGCTCTTTGAAAAATCTCTCGTACACTACCTTGGGAGGACACGCAGGTTTACACAACAAAATGTTCTCATCTCGAGCTCTTCCTGAGATGGCTAATATATGTGGATGAAAGCTCTCATGATGTGATCGGGCACATAGATAGAGTAGCTTGTGGTTCTGTAATTCTGTGGTAAACAGATTAGCTCTTTTCTACTGCCTGCTGTGGTAGAATATTAGGTACAGCACAGTGTGCACACATACAACGCACACACACACACCTGCTTTATACAATAGCCACTGCACATGTACACACTAAATAGAAATTGTACTGTATGACCAACCGCTGGTCAGTGTTCTTGGAGTTGGGGGGTCAATGTGAATGAGAGCCTTTCTAGAGTGTAATTCTTTTACACAATAAGTAGAGCTACCGTCAGCACCAGACCATCTACAGGAGCTATTATTATTATTATAATTAGTGAATCCACACCACAGGTTGTGGTCTAGTCAAAGTGGGACACTCATGTTCAACCAGAAACTAGACCGATTTTGTTAAGTATTTAACTACTCCCTATAAATGGGCCAGGTAGCAGCAGTAGTAGCTGTTTTCCAGCGCTTGCATGTAGTATCCAGATTTAAAGAACAGCAGTATCAGGCAGTATCAAGACTTAAAGAACAGCAGTATCAGGAAGTATCCTGGTTTGAAGAACAGCAGTATCAGGCAGTATCCAGATTTAAAGAACAGCAGTATCAGGAAGTATCCAGATTTAAAGAACAGCAGTATCAGGCAGTATCCAGATTTAAAGAACAGCAGTATCAGGCAGTATCCAGATTTAAAGAACAGCAGTATCAGGAAGTATCCAGATTTAAAGAACAGCAGTATCAGGCAGTATCCAGATTTAAAGAACAGCAGTATCAGGAAGCATCCTGGTTTAAAGAACCGCAGTTTTAGGCAGCATCCTGGTTTAAAGAACAGCAGTATCAGGGAGTATCCTGGTTTAAAGAACAGCAGTATCATGCACCATCCTGGTTTAAAGAACAGCAGTATCAGGCAGCATCCTGGTTTAAAGAACAGAAATATCAGGAAGCATCCTGGTTTAAAGAACAGCAGTATCAGGCAGCATCCTGGATTAAACAACAGCAGTATCAGGCAGCATCCTGGTTTAAAGAACAGCAGTATCAGGCAGTATCCAGATTTAAAAAACAGCAGTATCAGGCAGTATCCAGATTTAAAGAACAGCAGTATCAGGAATAATTCTGGTTTAAAGAACAGCGGTATCAGGCAGCAGCCTGGATTAAAGAACAGCATTATTAGACAGCATCCTGGATTAAAGAACAGCAGTATCAGACAGCATCCTGGTTTAAAGAACAGCCGTATCAGGTAGTATCCTGGTTTAAATAACAGCAGTATCAGGCAGTAGCCTGATTTAAAGAACAGCAGTATCAGGCAGCATCCTGGAGTAAAGAACAGTAGTATCGTGCAGCATCCTGGAGTAAAGAACAGTAGTATCATGCAGCATCCTGGTTTAAAGAACAGCATTATCAGGCAGCATCCTGGTTTAAAGAACAGCATTATCAGGCAGCATCATGGTTTAAAGAACAGTAGTAGCAGGCAATATCCTGGTTTAAGGAACAGCAGTATCAAGCAGTATCCTGGTTTAAAGAACAGCAGTAACAAGCAGTATCTTGGTTTAAAGAACAGCAGTATCGGGCAGTATCCTGGTTTAAAGAATAATACCATCAGGCAGCATCCTGGTTTAAATTAGGGCCAAAGTGACAAGCTCCATCAACACAAACAGCGCTGGAGCTGAACAGGCACAACGTGGTGGTGGTTTGTCTTTGAAGGCAATTAGGGGCAGAATGAATGGAGGGTTGGGAAATGGAAGCTAAAGAGAAGAGAAACAATCAATAGAATGGGGGTTGTGCAGGAGGGACGGTGAGGAGGAGTGCATTGTGATGCTGGTGTGGACCCATGATGTCAGCAGTTTCCATGGTGATTAGACCACTACTAATGAATTTGCTGACAATAATGCTGCGTTCCATTTGAATCGAAAGTGGGAGGTCGGAACTGGGAATGACGTCACACCCGAGTTAAAACAAGATGATCGCATTCCAGATACCGAAGTGGGAAAACAAGATGGACGCCCCCACGTAAGCCTTCGTTGTTCTTGCCCTTTTGGAATATAAACAACTACAGAACAACTAGCCATGTTAGCCATTTTTAGCAAATCCAGTTAATAAAAATGATTTTCGGTGTATTTTCATGCCTTCTAATGCCGTAGCAGCATGCCCAGAGACAGCAGTTGGACAGAACTGTGTGTACGACAATTTGTGAAACACAAAAACAATAACAAATAAAACAGTTACGACTTTCATCTGCTGTTAATACAGGGTGCTGTCATCTTGGAAGATGAACTTGGGGGTAATGAAATTTCTAAGACTTCCGCGACTACGAATTCCCACTTGGGTGGGCTTTCCAGTTGAAATTCCGACCGGCAACTTGGAATTTCGACCTCAGAGTACAAATGGAACACAGCATAAGAACAGGTTAAGTTAAGTAAAACATGTTCTAAAACTCAGGCTGAAGTTAAAGATGGACACAGAACGAGCAATAGAAGTAGCCTAACATTATTCACCATTTTATGTTCCACCATAATCACAGAGCCAGTGAAGAACTTCTGAAGACCCGACTTTCACCTTTACACTGCCGTTTGCCTTTCAACATCCCCCCGTTCAATTCCACTGAAGACCATAGAACATTCTACAAACCCCCGGAACACATCTGTGACTGAGAATTCCAGCATTGCTCACCTTTTCGTCAACAACTGTCAATCTTGCTGTGGTGAAGAAGTGTGCATGGCAACACTCCAAGAGCAGATCAAACGGGTTAGCCAGTGTGTCAAAGGACACACAAACGCACACGCACAGGCTTCTACACAAGTATCATTTAGTGAAGATAGACGAAAGGATGGGCAATGAAAGCTGTTACGGGTAAAATAAAATGCCCGCAATACTGGGCTGCATTATAAAAAGCTGTTAACTGCTTCCTGCACTCAGGGTGTAACAGCTGGCTCAATGCATTGGCTGTTTCTGTCAGTGAACCAGCTCATCAACACATTAGACTGGCCACAAGCGTCAACGTCCCATCTCCCTTTCAATTAAATCTCCAGATTTACCCTCCTAAACAATTCACTGTCCAATTTCAGGCCTCATTACAGACACACAGCAAGTTTGCATCCAATAAGGATCATGCATTGTGTTTGTTTGTGTATGTGAGAAAGCTCTGGGTCACAGTGGGCATGTGTCACACAGCAAGAAGCACTCAAGGGGACTTAGGCCTTTTACATTACCAAGTATTTACTGACAATATTCGAAGAAGGCTCAAGCCGATAGATTGTGTAAACTTGAAGGCAGGGCTCTACGCTAACTTGTAGATGTACTCCTAAATAAAAAAACTGTCGGAGCACACAAGGAAATTTAGGAGCGTATAGAAAAATGTTCAAGTAACACAGAATTTACACTTTCCCAGTGTTTCTCCCACCTTTCTCTCACTTTGAAAGCACTGCATCATCACAGAAAACTACTGCAGTTGGCGCATGACTACTTGCCGAATGTGGGAATTGTAGTTTTTTTAACAATTAAAAGCGGGGGAAAAATGCATTACGGTAGGTTGTAATCTTCACTTGCACACTGTGGTCGTAAATCCTTTTTCCTTGTCTCACATGTCTATTTTTAGGAGCAAATTCTCATGAAATAGGGGCACTGTACAGCTCTGGAAGGTATCCCTAGTTTGAGATAAACGAGTGACTCATTACCTACAGATGCCCCTTGGACGTTCGAAAGCGTGTATGCAATTGTCTCGGAACTGACCAGCTGGGACCAGAGATGTACATTACATATACCTGTCTGGTTAATTAAACTGTTTCCACTAGCCTGACGATGTGACAGCTGTAGAGCTCAAAATCAAGTATCACATCATCAAAATCCCTCGCAAGAAGAAGGTAACACAGTTCTATGTTAGGTATTTAATCTCAACATCTCAGAAAGGGAACTTTTACCAAAACAACTGTGTGGATGATGGTTCCAAACTAACAGTAAGTAGAACCTGGGGTTACCAGAAGACACATGGTTATTCTTTTACTCTACATCTGAAGAACCAGTTTGAGCCAGCTACACTGTAAAGGGGAAATACAGCTTTGATTCCTACATTCAAGGCTGCAAAGAGAGCAAAAAGAGTCCATTGTATTTTACAGCAGATGTTTAACAAGATTTAAAAGCCAGATTGGAAGCCTAGAAAACACTAGGCATGTGTTGCAAATGGCACCCTATTCCACGTAGAGCCCTGGTCAGAACTAGTGCACTACAGGTATAGGGAGTCATTTGGGTTTCAGCTGAGACAACATGGAGGCTTCCATTAAGCTGCCATTAACGGCAGCCCTTTGCACATTAAACAACGTGTACTTTTTTCTTTGAACATAGTGGTGAATATACTATAAAAAGGTTGCTCAGATGGAGTTTACTCAACATGATTCATTTGGTTGTTCCTGAGAGTTCTCGTTACCATGCAACACACTGTCTCACAAAAAACTGTGATTATACCAAAACACCCAAAACATTTCAGTTAGACATTTATATTTTTAATACAGTTGTAATATGTAGCCAATACAGGTTTCATTTATTTTAATATTGTTTTTTTTGCACATCCTGGGTAATGACAGCAGGATTAGGCTTCTTCTCTAGCTCTCATTGGTTATTTCTGACCATCATTCTGGAAATGTTGGTGTTGCTGAACATCTCACAATACATGAGCATTGCAGAGAGTGCAGATAAAACCAAACATTTAAAAACATCAGGATGTTGGTGAGCCCTGATGTGTCAGCAGTGGTGATGGTCACATGACTTCACTAAGGAATCACTAGTATTTGGGCCTAAATGGAGCAGCGTACACCTGAGATTAACACCACCCGAGATTAACACCACCCGAGATTAACACCACCCGAGATTAACACCACCCGAGATTAACACCACCCGAGATTAACACCACCCGAGATTAACACCACCTGAGATTAACACCACCTGAGATTAACACCACCTGAGATTAACACCACCTGAGATTAACACCACCTGAGATTAAGATACAGTTTACGCTGGAACAGACACTCAGTTGTCTGCAAATCATTTACAGCAGTGTCCACAAATAAATGTAATGCAGGATATAAAATCATTAACACCAAAACAGACACACTGGTCCAATTATTTATTCATGATGAGTTGTCCGTGAAACCTGATATTATGAGGCAGAGAAAGCCATCTGGGTAGATATTAAAACCCTCAATCACAACAGTCTTAATGAAAAGTTACTAGCCAGGAGGCTCCCCTGCCATCCACAAAGCCAGGGGCCCCTACACTTCACACAGCTAGCACCCCCCAACACACAGTCAAAGGCCCTCCTAAACTTCACACCCTCCCCACAGAATTCACACAGCCTCAACCTGCAAGCCCCTCTGCAGGTGAACGTGTCTCCACCACCGCTGTACTTGGTGATGCTGTGTCAGTACAGAGTTGCCGGGCGCCTCTTACCCCTTCCGCCTCTATCCATCGCCTCAAACCCAGGGAGGGAAGCAGTCTCTGTTACCCAGACTGGCTGATCTATTCTCATGTAATAAAGCTGTGTGTGTGTGCCAGCTACAGTGAAGTGAGAACACACAAACACACGCATACTAAGAAACACACACCCCAGTGTGCAGACAGGTATATTTGGTATGCATCTCTGCATCAGGCTGACCTCATAGGGGAACTAAGGCCTGGTGAAAACGAGTCGAGACTCCCCTAAATCCTACTGTTTTCTTTCCCCTGTCTCTGTGAGGGAATAACCAAGGCACCTTTCATAACCCAGCTGCATTCCTGTTACAGTGTTAATAGGGGCAGTACAGCAGAACATATCTGAAGATCAAGATTTAGGGGAGGCAGAACACACAAATATATACACATAACACACACAAACATACACAGAGAATAATACTGCCGCTTTGTCTGAAGCCAGATCTCCTTCACAGTCAGACTAAAGTACTGCCTACAAAACACTAAACCACGCACACAAATAAGAGGCAGATCGCAAGCAGCATTTTAAAATGAAAGAGCAATTTACGATTCAAATACTGATGGGTTTTTCAACCTTATATTAATTTAAAAAAATGTCATGGTCAAGCAAGTGGGTGCTGGGAACACTCCATATAAAATAAGGGTCTAGCAACTAAGGAGACCTTATCAACCAAATTTTTCTTGACTGGGGAGGGGGGGGTAGAGGGAGGCTACAGCCCACTGTCAGTAGACAGGGGTCACTGCTTTGAGGAACACAGAGTTAGTGAGTGGGTGGGAACCAACGCTGCAATAACAGCCTAATTTACTGTGAATAATGAGACAACCTTTTACAGATCCTCTCATCTTCCTGCTTTTCACAAATACAGCGGGAGAAAGACAAAAACAGGACCTTTCTACCGTTTTCCAAGAGCTCCTAAACATATTCTTTAATACACAAACCATAGAGTTTCAACACGTCGGAAATACCAAATAACAAAAGCATAATAATAATATGACTAAGCAATACAAAATAAACGAACACAGAAACAGTCCCTACAATCAACAATATACCGAAGCTATTTTAAAACTGGTATCAACAACGTTTAACACATCCACAAAGAACGATTATCACACATTTTCAACGGCTCTGTGTCCAGTGTCTTTTAGACAGTGACAAAACATTCATATTCGAGTTTGAATCGTTTGAATAACAAATACACATTTATAATAACCTTTAGCCTATCCGTTTACCAAGGGAATGTGTGGGTTAACCACATAAAACGTAGCCAGACAATATAGTTCCACTGACCCACGGTATACAGCCATTCTAGTAATCTTTGCCAACTCTGACCGCACTAAACATGCCCCACACAGATTTTACCTTCTAAAAAAAGATAATAGTGAACACAGATACCAGACATTGTTTTAATAGGGAATGATCCATCACCCCTTTAGTTTTTTTAAATCATGTTTGATTACCGGATTGTTGTTTCTCTATGATCCACGTGTCGGCAATTGCGGCTACTCGGATTTGTGAATACCACCCGCAACATCCAAACCGAAAGCTGTTAGACATACGAAAACTGAACGTTGATAACAACGACCCCTTATTTCTATTAAAATCAAGCACAACAAATACCTAAACGGCCAAACATGCGTGCCAAAAAACATACTACAAAGTGTAAAAATTGCTCGTTTACTTACAATTAAAAGCTTCCACAAAAAACAACAATACCACGATGCAACAATAACGTCGTCAGTAGGTAATCTATTAGCGAAAAGGAATCTTCGTTTATCCAGATGCGGAGCGAATTAACTGAGCATCAGTCGGTCCAGGGCAGCGATCCCGCAGTGTAGAACAGAGTTCACCAAACGACTAGAACAAGTGGAACGAGTCCGTTGCTTAGAAGCGTCTCCTGTGAAGTGCGCTCGGATGGCTGAGCGCTCGCGAGAAAATGAAGCGTTGCAGCTGTCAAACAGCCTCGAGCCCTGCCTCGCTCCAGTCCTTGCCCGCGTGCCGTGTGGCTGCAGCCTCCACTGGGAATAAAGATGTGAAACCTGAGAGCGGGGAGTGTGATGTCACGCTCCAGCTAATATTCTAACCAAAGCGTCCAGTAATCTCTCTCTTTCTCTTTTCTCTCAGGAAATTTTCCACGAAACAAAAGGAGTGAGAGAGAAAGAGAGACAAAGAAGCAGTTACAACAAAGGGAGAGAAGTACCATGGCGCTTTTAGTGTCATTGTGTCTGTGCCCACGGGAGTGACAGAAAATGAAATGCACAACCTGCTGTTGAGAGAATCACCCACCTAGCTATTATCTTTAGAATAAAATCGCGCTCTAATGCATGTCAGTTGGTCCCAACCGGTGACTCGTGGCATCACCCAGGCGAGTAGGAAAGATGAATAGAGACATTAATAAAGGTGAATTCAACGTTAATGTGTTAACATTAAGAGGTATTAGCAATGACAAATATGCATTTATTTTCCATCAGGTGAATCGCAGGATAACAGGTTTAGAATAAAGATATGCTCAACTGAATTATTAGTACTTTAAAGATTCAATGAATTAATATACACTGATATAATAGCAGAACACATTTTCCTTAACATAAATTAGGTATAAACTGTGTGAGATTCAAAACATTGCTGGCTGCTCAATGAATAGATAAAACATCAAACCAGGTTAACATCCCTCACTTCAAAGTGAAACACCCAGGGACCACGGGAGGGGTTTCAAATGTATAGAACCTTATACGATCCAACAGGTCAATAAATAACCTAAAGTCCTTTCTTTGTCTATTCTTTTGAAATTCAACAAGCCTTTATTGGCATGTCCAGAGCAAGTGAACAATAGTCCATATAAACTACAAGTAAACATTAAAACACATTTTAAAAGTATAATGGAATATACTGTTTTATTATTAGCTATGTGGAGTCATGATCAACGTTTTGAGAATAACACAAATACTAATTTTCACAAAGTCTGCTGCCTCAGTGTAGATGATGGCAATTTGCATTTACTCCAGAATGTCATAAAGAGTGATCAGATGAATTACAATTAATTGTTAAGTCCCTATTTTGCCATGAAAATGAACTTAATCCTCCAAAAAATTCCACTGCATTTCAGCCCTGCCACAAAAGGACCAGCTGCCATCATGTGAGTGATTGTCTCGTTAACACAGGTGAGAGTGTTGATGAGGACAAGGCTGGAGATCATTATGTCATGCTGATTGAGATAGAATAACAGACTGGAAGCATTAAAAGGAGGGAGGTGCTTGAAATCATTGTTCTTCCTCTGTCAACCATGGTTACCTGCAAGGAAACACCTGCCGTCATCATTGCTTTGCCCAAAAAGGGATTCAGAGGCAAGGATATTGCAGCTATAAGATTGCACATAAATCAACCATTGATTGGATCATCAAGAACTTCAAGGATAGAGGTTCAATTGTTGTGAAGGTGTCAGGTCGACCCAAAAAAGTCCAGCAAGCACCAGGACCGTCTCCTAAAGTTGATTCCGCTTTGGGATGGGGGAAGTTTGATTAGAGGAAGGCCTGGTGTCAAGAAGGGCAGAAAAGAGGCCAATTTCCACCAGGAAAAACATCAGGGACAGACTGATTTTATGCAAAAGGTACAGGAATTAGACTGCTGAAGATTGGGGTAAAGTAATTTTCTCTGATGAATCCCCTTTGGGCCATCCGGAAAACACCTTGTCTTGAGAAGACAAGATGAGCGCTACCATCAGTCCTGCATTCTGCCAACAGTAAAGCATCCTGAGACCATTCATGTGTGGGGTTGCTTCTCACCCAAGGGAGTGGGCTCACTCACAATTTTGCCTAAGAAAACAGCCATGAATAAAGAATGGTACCAACACATCCTCTGAGAGCAATTTCTCCCAAACATCGAAGAACAGTTTAATGATGACCAATGCCTTTTCCAGTGTGATGAAGCAACTTGGCATAAGGCAAAAATGATAACTAAGTGGCTAGGGAAACAAAACATAGAAATCTTAGGTCCATGGCCAGGAAACTCAGCAGAACTTAATCACCATTGAAAAATTGTGGTCGATCTTCAAGAGAAGGGTGGACAAACAAAAAACACAAATTCTGACAAACTCCAAGCATTGATCATGCAAGAATGGGCTGCCATCAGTCAGGATGTGGCCCAGAAGTTAATTGGCAACATGCCAGGGTGGATTGCAGAGGTCTTGAAAAAGAAGGGTCAACACTGCAAATATTTACGTTTTGTATAAACCTAATGTAATTGTCAACAAAAGCCTTTGACACATATGGACTGCTTGTAATTATACTTCACTATACCAACTAGTGACAAAAAGATCTAAGAACACTGAAGCAGCAAACTTTGTGGAGACCAATAGTTATGCCATTCTCAAAACTTTTGACCACGACTGAATGTTGTGATGAATTGCACAAGAGAAAAATGAATTGATAAATATTAGTTATATACAATGTTGTTAATGTAGTTAACTGTGTATTTGAGAAATAGGCCACAAATATTGCTACAATGATTTTACACATTATCATTTACAGCAATGACCCGGGAGCAATTAGGGTTAACTGACTAACCCAAGGAAATAAATAGATTTTCACCTTGCTGGGGTGAGGATTTGAACCAGCAACCCTTGGCATAATGGTGAGATCCTCTAATCACACTTCCCCAGATTGTGTTGGCAGTGTGTACATAGCTGGTCTTCTCTGGAGACTGAGGTCTGCTTGCGGTTGTTAAAAGCCCCCAAGACCAGCTGACTAGCTAAAAGAAGGCTTTTCTCTAAGTTCATCTCTCGGTATTTGAGGGCTTTGTTATTGAAGGGTTGACAATCACTTTCCTTTATGTGGTTTTGAAATTTAACAGCTCATTTCTGGATTTATATAATTAGTGGCTCTGCATTCATTACTGGGGGTTTGTATTGTACCCGGATTATACTTTTGCAGAACTTTGCAGATTATCACAATAATCTTATATTGTTTTCACACAGACGTGGTGGGATTGTTTCAGTATTGTTTCCCAAAAGACTTTGCTATTTTTATGGTTATTGTTTAAATAACTGTTTACTGCGAAGGTTACAGCATGCACAGTTTATACCGTCTTTCTGGTGTAACACAGTGGTGCAATTTGCAGCACTAAAGCTCAGTCTGAAAGAACTATTTGTCTGACGGTGTGAATTATTTTTCAGGTAACAACAAGGAGCCATTCGTACAAGACAATAGGGTCTATTACGGATCCATTTTTTGTTTTTGCCAAATCCTCATTGGGATGAAAAAAATTTGTGAAGAACATCTCACAAACTGCGGTCTGCCCTCAATCTTTCCACCCCCTTCTCGAATAACAAGTATCTTCAGGGGGCCTGGAGGCTATTGAAGACTCCTGACGAGCCAGTGGCCTGGACAATGACCTCAACTGCGCATTAAAGTCCCCTGCTGACCAGATAGCTCCTTCGCCCCCCCTCAACCTGCTGGGTACTGTCAATGCATCAGTAACGGGGCAGGAAGATGGCTCAATGAGAAGTGAAAGGATGGCTTTTTAGTAGCAGCCCCATGCTGGCTGGCCGTTATGGAACACACTTAATGGGTGATGATAGTCCAGCATTTAATGGGCCAGAGACAGAAGCCCCTCCAGGTCAGTCAACGAGCAGTGAAAGTAAAGCTTTCACCAAAAGCCCCATGCTGGCTGTCAGTGGTGAAACACACAGTAATTATGATATTTCAGTCTCTACTTAAAGCACAGAAAAGCAACTGTGAAAGTTATATCAAATGCATTCGAAAAACATATGGTGAACTTGACTTAAACCGTTGTATAGATGTAGGAGAGATCCTTCTCTGGGCCACAGGTATGATGAATTGGGATTTACTAGGATCGCCATTTTCTGCTGGTATAGGCCAATTAGACACTTGACACATAAATAAACAAAAGAAAAGTATGATTAAGCCAGCGGCCCGTGTTTATGTTACTATCTTTTTACTACAGTCACTGAAATGTAGGTAGGGGAGACTAAAATGCCAGGGCTGAATTACTATCCCAATCCATCTCTACTTACTGGTATTATTTACTAATAAAATAGTGAAAACCATACACTTATTAAGAATAAGCTTACTTTAACTCTGCAGCATAGCAGACTAAAAGCTAAACCATTCAGACATTGAAAACAATACTTCATCTTCAATTATTAGTTTTGTAAAAGAAGATTATAAACTTCACCTGAGGGAGAAAACGAAAGCGTCCAATTGGCCAGTATTACACAGTGCTGTCAAATCACCCAAAGGAACCCATCCACCCACTAAATAATGCATGATGAATGCATTAAGCTGGAAGCGTATACCAACACATTCTGAAGCCCTTCAGCCATTCATAGCTCTCTAGGGACCCGGCCTAACCATAACAGACCCAGTCCTTCTGGACCGGAAACCACCTGGGAAAAAAGCAGGACCAGACACACGTCACTTGTTCCCGGAGGGCAGCCGCAGTCGGTGGATCTTAATTGAAGACGCCGGGCTCGCATTACTGTCCGAATTGCGCAAAACAGAACGGTATCACACAATGGTTTTGATGCGCTAAACACCGTTCCATTCACTCTGATCCCGAACGTAATGCGAGCCCGGCGTCCCCAAGAAAGATCCACCGACCGCGGCTGCTAGAGGGCTATCACAGGATATCAAGGAGCCAGAGCGATGTGACGTTCCAGTTCAACACACCTGTAGAGAAACAAGTACAGTAAGCACTTTAAAAATAGCAACATTTATTTTTAAACACAGAACTACTGAAATGTGGGCCAACCTAAGGAGCACCGACTAAAAAAGCTTTTGGCAAAAGCAAACATTTCATCTGTGGTGTCATATCAAGTAGCCATGTGAAACGTAGAGGTCAGTCCATAGAGAACGGAAAGCGTGTGGCAGCTCAGCGATATTATAGAGGAGATATGTATTAAAGCATCTCTGCTAGGTTACAACACCCACACAAAAAACAGGGGGGCAAGAGAGTGCAAGGCAGTGTCCCGGCAAGCTGTTCCACCATCTGTATAGAGTAGCAAAAAAAACTCTAGACACTCAAATTGGCTGAAGGGTAAATATATATTCATAAACATTATAGTGTCTTAGAAAAATAAAGAACCACTTGAATGTGTTTTAGAAATTGGTGAAAATAACTAATAACTAAAACAACTGAACTCGAGGGTACTGTACAGCACAGTTCTTGAAGCATATTTAATGCATATAGTGTAGAACTGAAAGGCCTATGAAGAAATTATACGTAATACAAATAGATAATGAGTCAATTCACAACTGGAAATGCAAATAAAGTATTCATTCAGCTCATGAAACATGCAAACCAATATTACATGTTGTGTGTATATTTTTGTTGGGAGTACATTAAGTGGTATTGCTATGGAGAAATATAATGGCACATTAGTTTCTTATCCACTATAAGTGGCTTCTTTCCCACCTACATCCAAGCCCAACTAAACAGGCTGATTAGTCACAGAAACCAGTGGTTAGTCCCAGAGACAGCACACCTGAATAAAGCAGCATTTAGACAATTACCTATTATATCCTAATTGGTTGTAGATGAGCCAATCACTAATGGGTTTTCAACTACTATCATTTGATGTCAGCTAAACGACTGGAAGCAGCGGAAAATTCTGTTTGAGTCATCAGGCAATCTCTATTACACTCAACTGTATCATTTTGCTATCGACGCAGGACAACTCAAAATTCAAATGTAAGCTATAACACTGTTGATGGAAAATATATTGTACTTCCATATACATATCAGAATTCCATAAAGTTCAGTTGAAAGGAAAACCCATTATGAATTAGTAGTAAAGCCCATAGTTGAAATGTGATCTGATGGGATGGGGGTGGAGTTTTCCATCTAATGGAAGTGCCAGACCCCAGTGAGTTCTTCCATTACTATACCAGTGGAGATACTGTAGACAGACGAAGAACCACACAGATGGCTGGATAGATACAGCTGTGTTTCAGTCGTTATGTGCAGTCTGGTTGTGCAGTGGAAAATGTTTTCGGAAACATTGAAATCCTATAATGTATTATGTTTTGTACATTCAAGTAATATTTTTTACATTTAAATATTAGTAGCAGTAGTGTATAATATGATGGTAGCTATTGGTAGTGTTTAATATTTTCTTGAGAAGATACCAATTGTGATTCCAGAGAAAATTCAAGAAAATAACAGTCCTCGGTATTGTCATGTGTTGTCAACTGCTCATTTTGAGAGCCTGACCGGGTTGCCAGACAAACCTGTAAAACACAAACCCAGCACACTACAACCATGGAAGCAGCAAACAAACGAATGAGATCAACGGAGATAGATTTTACCCAACCTAAAAAACCTTGGCATGTTTCTAAATGGTTGCATGACCAGAGACGTAGTAAAACACCGGCAGTCACTGAACTGCAACTGCAAAATATGTATTTTCGGAGAGCAGTGGGCTTTTGTTTTTTCTGAGTAACTGGCTATGCTTTGGCTAACAGTACTGTGGCGTGAACATAGCCAGCCATGCATCTAGTGTTAGCTAACATTGTCAGAGTTATAAATTATCCACATTAGCTGGTTTATAAATTTAAATGTAAAACAATAAATACATTCTAAACGTGTACTTTAGCTGATCAATGTATAACTTGAAAACAACATATACATTTCAAACGTATACATTGGCTGATGAACTTACATTATAAGACTCATCTTCGCTTGTCATGGTTGCACTGAAATTGTTTGTCTTGTCCTGTGTGACGTTAGGTTCAGCGTCCTATACCTGGCAACGTTACTTTAGAGTCTGGGGAGAACGGGGCGGAGGGAGACAACTCTCCAGTATTTTGAATTTGGACTTTAGTACCCATTTTAAACGCTGGCTGTGAGTATTACATATTGGCCCTTTAAATTTCATAAATTAAATTCTCTAATATATTCACCACAATATTATGTTAGTAACGAACACTAGAAAAGAAACACAGCATCATATGCAGGGTCCAAAATTAACATCCGGCAAGCGCCAAATGCATTTAGATATTCAGTTTGCTGAGTAAATTTCAGAAGGCTATCCACCACACTGGCGAGTAAATGTTTGTACCAAAATAGTAATGTAATAAAATATCTGGCATGATGGCTCGAAGGAAATTACTCATGTCTGCAAGCAGTGTTGTGGAGTAGTCAGACAACTTTTTGTCATAACAAGTAACCTAACGTGTTAGTTTCTAAATTCAAGTAATTCTTTAATACTTTCAAAACAAACAATTAGTTACATTTACAATAATATTTCCCCCTTTCGATTTTAAAACACAAGTAAATAATTTCTTATACTTAGTTAATTTGTAAATCTGACTTTCACTTATGTTTGCCGCACCAGTCTAAAATAAAAGGAACGAGATTTCACTCTTTACACAGGAATGCATATTCAGATTGGGGGTTAGTAAAATTTAAGCATACATACATTATAAAAGCTTGAAATATTCACATTATTTCAAACCTATCGAAAAGCAGGGGGTTATGGCATTAGATCAACGCCAAATGTCGCGCACTCGCAATACGTCTCACGCAAGCAACATCTACTATGTATGAGAGAGCGAACGACTGGAGTTGCAAGAGCAGAACTGTACTTGCGAGGAGAAAGCTGGTGTCGCGCGAGGAGAAACCTTGTGTCGCGCGAGGAGAAACCTTGTGTCGCGCGAGGAGAAACCTTGTGACGTTAACTCAAACTACATGCATTGCACTGAAAACACCAACTAAACAGAATATACACATAGAACACGAAATACATTACAAATAACTGATACAGGTCCTTCTCAAGAAATTAGCATATTGTGATAAAGTTCATTATTTTCCATAATGTAATGATGAAAATTAAACTTTCATATATTTTAGATTTATTGCACACCAACTGAAATATTTCCGGTCATTTATTGTTTTAATACTGATGATTTTGGCATACAGCTCATGAAAACCCAAAATTCATATCTCAAAGAATTAGCATATTTCATCTGACCAATAAAATAAGTGTTTGTAATACAAAAAAAAGAAAAAGTCAACCTTCAAATAATTATGTTCAGTTATGCACTCAATACTTGGTCGGGAATCCTTTTGTAGAAATGACTGCTTCAATGCGGCTTGGCATGGAGGCAATCAGCCTATGGCACTGCTGAGGTGTGATGGAGGCCCAGGATGCTTCGATAGCGGCCTTAAGCTCATCCAGAGTGTTGGGTGTTGCGTCTCTCAACTTCCTCTTCACAATATCCCACAGATTCTCTATGGGGTTCAGGTCAGGAGAGTTGGCAGGCCAATTGAGCACAGTAATACCATGGTCAGTAAACCATTTTTAGCCATCACTGACTGTGGGTACTTGACACTGGACTTCAGGCATTTTGGCATTTCCTTCTCCCCAGTCTTCCTCCAGACTCTGGCACCTTGATTTCCGAATGACATGCAAAATGTGTTGTTGTTTTGTTGTGCTGCTTCTCTGTAGCCCAGGTCAGGCGCTTCTGCCACTGTTTCTGGTTCAAAAGTGGCTTGACCTGGGGAATGCGGCACCTCTAGCCCATTTCCTGCACACGCCTGTGCACGGTGGCTCTGGATGTTTGTACTCCAGACGCAGTCCACTGCTTCCGCAGGTCATCCAAGGTCTGGAATCGGTCCTTCTCCACAATCTTCCTCAGGGTCCGGTCACCTCTTGTCGTTGAGCAGCGTTTTTTGCCACACTTTTTCCTTCCCACAGACTTCCCACTGAGGTGCCTTGATACAGCACTCTGGGAACAGCCTATTTGTTCAGAAATTTATTTCTGTGTCTTACCCTCTTGCTTGAGGGTGTCAATGATGGCCTTCTGGACA
The DNA here is from genome assembly GCA_016801145.1 of Umbra pygmaea. NCBI lineage: Eukaryota > Metazoa > Chordata > Actinopteri > Esociformes > Umbridae > Umbra > Umbra pygmaea. The sequence continues at coordinate 18,086 of JACXGM010019718.1, forward strand.
GCAGTCAGGTCGGCAGTCTTACCCATGATTGCGGTTTTGAGTAATGACACAGGCTGGGAGTTTTTAAAAGCCTCAGGAATCTTTTGCAGGT
>JACXGM010019719.1:0-18241 GCA_016801145.1 Umbra pygmaea
ACAGGTTTAATGGTGTTATGAATATTGATCTGCTGGGCATCATCCTTGGGCCTGTCTGCCGTGCTCCAGTGGGGGTTACCCCCTTTTTCATGAATCTTCATACATCCCAGGGAATCCTTTGTTCAAGTGAGGTGTGATGGGAAGCCAGCTGGAATTAGTCATTATTTGGACCTATAAACATTAAATATCCCACTACAATAATTAGGCTATCCTTGATTTTTGTAACATACAAAAAATGAAAGACACATGGAGAAATTCTGCCTTGCAACGAGATTACCCTTTGAACCGGAATCTTACAGGCTATAGGCTATGGTGCACATTAGTAAACTACAATCTAAATGCAAAATTCAGCCGACAATTCTATATGGCTATTGGTAGCTACTTGTTATTTCTTTATTTCTTTTTTCATATACAATATACAGAAAGATGATTTTACAATCTACATTAACAAGTTAAAAAATAAACAGCTGTTTCTCCACTGCATGAGCGATATTTTAGGAAAATCGACAGTGCAGCGTCCTATCGTGGCTGTAAAACAGTCTCGTCACCTCACAACATAACAACACAAAATAATACACTTTGACAGTATCCTAATGCCAATTAGATAGGCTATAGTAGCCTAATAAATACTCTACACAGTTTACACGATAGCTGCCTGACATGCAGGCTGCATGTCAATTTCCGTTTTAACCGCATGAGTTTTGACAAACAAATCAAATCCATTTACAAATATTTTAATAAAGTTAAGCACAAGCACCCTTTTATTTATATTAATTATTTATATATTCAAAATGATATAAGTTTTTATTATGGTAGCCTATGGATAAAAAATGTGGTACAAAACACAGGTAGGGATTGGTGACTAGCTCGTCAGTTAAAAAAAGACTTGTCCGTCTAGGGCAAGCACAGCTGACCCTAAAGCCCGCCCATGACGCCGGGACTACACAACCGCTAAGATAGCACCCCCCTTCTACGAAACTGTACCCAGCACTAATGAAAATGCGCTTCCGACAACGTCTTTGTCCCCACCACATTTCAAACCAAACTGACGCCCATGTCCCTATCCCGTAAAAAACATATTACAGTAGTATGTAACCATACAACCAGCCAGCTCGGGGCCCCAAGCAATTGCTTGGTTTGCTTGCTTTGTCGCGACGGGCCTGTTTGTAAAACAACAGTCTGGGCTTAGGGATGGATTGTCTACATATTTCTACTTGTATAGCAGTTGTACTTCTATTACATTCACTATAAAAGCTTGAAATGTATATTCATATAGTAAAATACAGAGTATTGTTAATTCACAGTTATTATTCTGTCCAATAAATATTCAAAGCTTATGTTTTTGTCTGCTTTTGGACCTGGTGTCCTGATTTGTCTCTGGTAAAATGTGTTGTTTCACACCTTGAGTAGGGTCAACATCACAACCCACAAACACCCCCCTCTCCAGTGTTCTGTGTCGAGACATATACCCTCTCTCAGAGTCTATAGTATATACATTCCTGTCACATTTTCACATTGATGGGAAGTGCTGAATAGGTACTATGTCTGATTCATAACATCTCAACCAAGCGTAGAGAGAACGTTTCCAATTCCAAATTAACGAGGCCTAAATGCCATGCTGTTTTATGCTGTTCATATCACTGGAGAAACCTAAACAAACTGGGCCCAGCTTTACAGCCCTGAAAAGAAGTAGAACAGACACAACAGCACTGACAGTACACTGATACACTGATTTATTTTATTTGTTGAATTTTTCCACAGTCACAAAACTAAAATGATAAACAGAAATTGCAAAATAAATAATTTTTTCCATGACAGACAATATTTTGAGATTAAATTTAAAAAAAGGAAAAAATATGGCTTTTGTTTTACAATAATACAGACACAAGCTCACCCAGAAAAAATCAAAGCCCAAGAACTGTATTTATAAACAATTTCCTTGGTGACGGTGGTGGTGTAGTTCAGATGGTTGAACTAAAGACAGTTAACATTGAAAATACCACACATCTTACGGCTCAAATCTATCCTTTATTTAGGTAAGGCTGTTTTCTTTCTGAAGTTAAGTTAATAACAGATAAGTGTATGTTTGACCAGTGCTTGAATTCAAGAGCTGTATAGAAGGTAAAATGTTATGTATTGTCAAAAATGTAATTGTGGTTACCTCCATATACTGTAATGGTAAACGTGCTCTATAGACAGAAACCAAACCTTCACATACGAAAATAATATTTCTACATCACAGTTCTTTTTGCATTGTAACTTTTTATATTTTAAAATAGTTTGTTATTTTGTGAATATAGTTAGTTACAATAAGGATAGTCAAATGCAAAACAATCTTTCATCAGCAATGGCTCAGTTTGTGCAACTGCTCTATTGTTAGTATTGTAACTGGCAAAGATCAAGTTTGGTTTTGAAAAGGAATTGCAATTGGCTCCTCAAGAATCAACTAATGAAAGCTTTAACTAACTTAAGTGATTGTAAATTCAAGCCAGTACAATCCAATCAGTTATTTACAGTGACACAATTAACATCACTCTTGCTTTTTGAACAACACATGAAAAAGACACAGACACATTACCCAGTAGGTAGATAACACAGACATGCAGCTCAGTCAACAGTTACCAATATCAGCACTGTGTGCTTTAATGAACCTCCTAGCCCTAATGCAATGAAACCATTTCCTACTTATTACATTTTTTTCATCATGTTACAGACAGACCAAAGATTTCTTCACATAGACAACACATATAATCCAAAGTCCAAGACATAAAACAGTACATTAGTGTTGGACCAGGTACTGCTGGGGTGAGAGTAGAATGTGCAATAAAATGAAGGCTGAAACTGATAACATTTAGAAGCAAATACACAAACACACAGTCGGACCAATCCTTTATCTCTATTAATTAATCAGACGAGAAAATTGGAATGCAAATATCTATGAAAAATATTTTTTTACTGGGGAATATTCAGCAGATTTCTACTTTCAAAGCAAATCAGAAAATATTATTATTTATTATTATTTAATTTCATTGTAAAATTACAATAATATAATTAAATTACAAATACAAATTATCTGCTAAAATAGAAAAAGGTTCTATTTTGTTTCCTACGAGGCAACCTACTGAATAGACCCCTGGATGATGAAACAAACACTCCAAAACTCAACTCATGGTAGAAATTACAACATAAAGTATTGATGAGCTGATTTTCCCAATATATAACGTGGTGTGATTGTAATACAAAATTGGATTGGAGAATTATTTATTGATGCAGGGCCAAGATAATAAATTATATTTAAACTTAGCAACACAAAGAAACTGTAATTTAAAATGGCACTAAAAATAATTCCTTTTACCACAAAATTGTTTTTGAGATTTAAATCAAGAGATTTAAATATTTTCCAATTTCTAATGCTTTGACTGTAATGTACATTAGTGGGGGAAATTGTCATTTATAAATTGATTTATAGATTCAATTACAGACAATTCCCATCTGGTCCTACAAATATTTTAGATAATGTTAATTTAAAGCATTTCACTCCAACACGTGGAGACAACCCGTTTAGTTAACGTTATTAAAGGCCCTCTATTTGTTGTGAAACAAACTCCTGTTATCAATTGCACTAAACCTGTGTTCTTCAGAGATTCTCCATCTGGAAGGTTCATCCAGTGACATCTGTCCAGTCTGATCTCTTCATAGGAGGATTTTCTCCCGGGTCTCAGGCAACTTGAGGGCCACTAGGCCTCCGCACACCAGAGCAGCACAAGAGAGGAGAATGGGGACAACTTTGGTGACCCCTACAAAGGAGGCAAAAATGGAGCTGCCCAAAATGGCGGCTAGCTTACAGAGACCATTCAACACCCCAAACGCTGTGGCCCTGTGGAAGAAGAATTGGAATTAAATCTATGATTTAACCTTTATATTAAGCATTAGGGAGGTTTAAAAAGAAAAAATACTTTGCGGCATGCAAAAAGTTGGCATTACTTTAACAGTGTGAAAGTAAGCTATACGATATTCATTTTATTCATCTATTTTGAGTCTAATAAATACATGTCTGATATCCACACGCCTGTACTCTACCGTTTGGAGGCTGGGTAGAGTTCCACTGTAATGACCTCAATGCCGTTCCAGGCTGCCACACTGACCCCACAGAACAGGCACTGCAAGGCGATGATGGCTGCCTCACTGAAGCTTAGGAATAGGAAGAAGGTACACCCAGCTGAGATGAGCATGGAGAGGCCTGCAACAAGAGAGAGAGAGAGACAGTTAGAGAGGAGCAGATTGGGCTCAAAGTAGCTCAGTGGGTGGGAGGGGTGCGGAGTCGTGATGTGTGCAATAAGAACGGGTCATACTTCTATGTTCCTTGGTTGTATTTTAAGGCTCATAGTCATAAATATGAAATTATGCTCACACCTTTTTTTCAATCTTACATTTTGAGAGAAACCTAAAAATCGTTGAGATAAAACCACAAAGACCTAATGTGATTTGCCTCAGTCCAATACAGAACTAGTCACTCACCTATCATTTTCACCCTGCCTATCTTCTCCATGAACAGAGCAGATATGATGTTGCCGGGTAGAACCGCCAGGGACCCCAGGAAGCTGACTAGGTAGATGAGGACATCGTTTTCCTCCTCACTGTCCAGATGACAGCCTCTTTTATTGTGGAGGAACGTGGTGTTCTCCAGCTTACAGTCTATGAACTTCTCCTCGTACAGGTCTAGAGGAAATGTCACAACGATATAACATTCATAGTGTCTATGGGGGACCAATACTGGCTTTGCAATTTTTAGTCCACTGGTCAATATGGACTGTCTGTAAACAGTGAAACATAGCAATAGTAATTGACAATGTTGAAATGTTTTCTATACTGTATTGCCATCATGTTTCATTCATATTGAGTGGGACTTAGTTATTGCAAACCTCTGTTTAACCTTTTTATATTGGAACTGTTCCAAAAGGTTAAACTTGTAAACAATGTGATACATTGATTAGCCTAATGTAACGCCTACGGCAGCTCCCACCTGTGTTATAGAAAACTGTGGATCGGATGGTGCAGTTCTCAAAGATTGTTTCAGTGGACTTGATGTCCTCAAAGTAACAATCTTCAAACAGTGAATCCTCAAACTTTACAGACTTCATCTCTATGTTGATGAACCTAAAGGAATGGAACACAAAAGCATGACGTCTTTCGACCAAGTGGTATGCTGCCAACTGGTGAACATTCCACTACATGCTACAATGACAGACAGCACTATCCCTCTTCAAAATTGGATCTGACATTTTGAAAGAAATAACATGTGCCATACTTACATATAATGATTGTGTGACAGTGTGATATTGTCAAGAGACAACACGATGACATGACATGTAATACAAGTGGTCATGTGGTGTAGTACTTAATACAGCCTGAAGAGGGAGCCTGGACATGAGATAACCTACTTGTCATTGATGTATTCTCCCTCTTTATGGACCTGATTCTCCAGGGAGAAATTGAAGCGAAAGTCTTCGACTCTTTCTCTGTGGAACACTTTGACTTTGGACTCATACTCCTCTTGCTGCAGGTATTTAATCATGTCAGGAAACCACACACCCAGTCCATAGTAACTAAAACGCAATGGCAACAACAGTTATTAGACCATGTGAAAAGAGCATATCCAAACTCGGTTTAAATACACGCATTGTTTTTACTCCTGAGTGCCATTCAATTTATTGGAAATCTTTTGCACAACAGAGTGTACTGTAGGGTGTCGATTCTTTGGAAGGCAGCATTTACCTAAAGGCCATGGTGAACCAGATAATGGCCATGAACAGCGTACTCAGTCTTAGCTCAGCTCCCAGGAGTGAAGCCATATTCTTCAGCACCTGTAATTAAAGCCTCATAGTGACACATCACACACCAACAACATCCCTATAATGTAGGTCTCTTTAGAAATATGTCTGTTCATTCTGTCAGAGAATATACGGCCTACCAGTTTACAGAGCGTTAGGGTTCGAACAACCCATCGCTGTACAGCCGTCCCAGTGGCACTCTGAATCTCAATGAACTCGTCCTCCTGGGTCTTTGGAGCCTTGATGTGTGTCACCTGGAGGGGGTGAAATGGTAGTCAGTCCAAAAGAACTATGCAGTGGAAGATGAATGTCCTGGAGTGGCCAAGTCAGAGCCCTAACCTAAATCTTATTGATAATCTGTGGATGGACTTGAAGACAGCAGTCAATTGCCACCCACATCGACATTTTACTAAACTCAAACAATTCTACAAAGATTCATGGGCATAAATTCCCCAATCTACAGTAGGTGCAAAAGCTAATAGAGACATATCCATACAGACTGATGGCTATAATTTAAACACAAGTTGGCTTTATGAAGTATTAAATCATGGGACTGATCACTTTTCCAACTCTGTTATTATTTTTTGAACGTTTCGGAACTGCTGACTTTACGTTACTTTAATATTGTAAGGCAGAATGTGTAAATAAAGATGGAACAAAAATATATATTTTTAATGGGATTTGATTTCAGGCTGTAAGACAAAAATTGTGACTATTTCAACAGGGTATGAGAATTTTCTATAGGCACTGTATATGTCACATTACATTTAAGTGTAGGGTTAGGTTTAGGCATTACAGTACTGAAGTTAAGGTTTGACCATTCCACAGTCACCTGGAAGACTCTCTCAGGCTGTCCCTTTGCCCTCCAGTTGGTGTCGTGAACGTTTTTCAGGATCATCCAGGCCTCATCATGTTTTGCGTTCTGAAACAGAACGCAACACCTTGTCATAATCAAAACCTTGCTATAGTCCACACATTTATTTTGTCTGTGTAAATACATTTTGACGATTAATATGATTTCAAATGTGTTTTATTTATTGTTTAAATGCTAAATGCTATTTCAACTGGATTGCATGGTGGTAACCAGATAAAAAGATAAAACCCAAGACATCCCACATTCAATATACTGTACACAGTAGTGTTATTTGAAGTTCATTTTTATTCATTTTTACATTCCGAGACCCATAGGGTTGCATTACAATACTTATGTTCTTATGTTGACAGCTTTAAAGGATTAACATGTTAGCTAGAGACATAGCTTAGCCAGTCAGTCAAACTTCAAGTCAAACAAAATGCAATAGTGTTGGGGATGGTGCAGCCCACGTAACAATTAATATGTTTGATCAAAGCTAGGTAACTAGCTGCTATTGCTAAGTTAAGCACGCTAATATGATTTCTAACAAAATAAGCAGCTCCTGGAATGTTCAAGGCTGACTAAAACATATTTTGGACCAGTAGGGTGACTGTGTTTGGGCGTGTGTGGTTTGAACAAAATACAGTTAAACTCCCAATTGTTCATCATATAGAAATAGGATCTCACCTCCAGAAGAAACCTGGGGCTCTCAGGCATGAACATAAGTCCCACGAGGGAGGTGATGGCTGGCAGAGCGCAGACTAGGACAAACACTCTCCAGCTGTGGAACTGGAACTCTGTCCCCATGCTGAAGCCCCAACCTAGAACACAACACAGCCACAACACAGCCACAACACAGCCACAACACAGACACAACACAGCCACAACACAGCCACAACACAGACACAACACAGCCACAACACAGCCACAGCAGAGCATCAACAGAAGATCAATATATATATATATTATAATGCATTACATAAGATCCAAAGAAGAGACTGTTATTCTTCTGAACTTGTTTACTGTATGTCAGCAAGGAGGACTATCAATCCCAGGTAATGGCCCCTAGAGTAAGCGTTGACTGTTGGGGTGAGCATACTATTTCACTGTACCGTAGCGAGGGATGATGCCCCAGGCAGTGAAGGAAGCATAGATGCCTCCCACCATCCAGAACATACACAGCCAACTCAGGTGTTCCCCCCTCTTGTCCATCTGCAGGAACTCTGAGAAGTAGGAGTAGACGATGGGGACAGACCCACCAATCCTAAGGGGGAGAACATACAGTCACGTCCACAAATATGCAAATATATACATGAATACACAATAGCCTAATACAGCATGGCTCTGCAGCTGAGCTTTATTTTACACAACATAATAGTTTTTGCAAACTGTAGCTTTGACCTGATTTTGTAGTCCATATGCACAGGCTCACATCCCTGTGGAACAATGCTCTTCCTAGGCAGGCACAATGCTACTGTTGTTGTTGTGGGAGGAAGATGAGGAGGAGGAAAGCTTTGAATGTGCTGACCTGCTATCCTTCAGGAACTACTTTATCTTGTTTCCTAGCTTCGCTAGAGGCTATATAAGCATAGCATTGTACAACAAATATTTAATCATTGTACAGAACACCTTTTATCAGGTAAAGAGGATACAGTGGGTATAACAAAATACTCACTCCTTTGGAATATTCTAGATTTTATTGTGTTACAACATCCAGGGTTTCTAATCAGGAGTTTTTGTCACTAATCAATGCAAAAAAGTCAACAAAACCATCCAAATGGTTGTATATTTCCCAGAGTCTCAACATTGTGTGGCACAAATTAGTCTGAAAATTAACTCAACATATTGTTCTCCTACAACTCCTTGTGAAGTCTGGGCACTTGTGAATTCAATTACGGTTGTATAGTTGGCAAATATGAAACCCTTATCCTCCCATACAGAGTGATAAGACTGACTTAAGTCTTCTGTGTTGAAAGAGCAGTGTGATAAGATTGGGATGGCCTGGTGACACGTGCATGAAGGAAGTATGTAATCAATCTTTGACGATCCCACACCTGCAGGGGAAGGAGAAATTGGCCAAAGCCAATTGGTAGGGAAGAAAAAACTGCGAACATCCACCCCAAAAGATATTCCTGCATTTGTACAATTCCTAACCAAACAACAATCCTTCAAATGCTCAAGAAGGACTGGTACATCATGAAAGAAAACTTTTCTTCAAGAGACCTGTGACAATTTTGCAACTAACAATGTGGAACAACTGCTGTTTCTGTGTGCAAAGCTGGTAAAGACTTATCCAAATATACAGTTCTGTTCATAAGTTTAAATATCCTGGAAGAAATTGTGAAATTTTGGCATTGATTTTGACAATATGACTGTTCATGCAAAAAATATGACTGTTATGTAAGGATAGTGATCATATGAAGTCATTAATTATCACACAGTTAGTTGTTTGGAACTTTTGTAAACCATACTGATTGATAACAGAAATCAACCAAATTGCCCTGATCAAAAGATTACATATCCTTGAATGTTTGGCCTTGTTACAGACACAAAAGGTGACATACACAGGCTAAAATGGCAATTAAGGGTTAATTTCCCACACCTGTTACATTTTAAATTTAAATTAGTATCTGTGTATAAATAGTAAATGTGTTTGTAAATCTCTCACTTGGTTGCACTGAGCAGGCTAGATTCTGAGCCACGGGGAGCAGAAAACAACAGTCAAAAGACCTGCGTAATACGATACAATACAATGTAATAAGGTACTGGAACTGCATAAAGTTGGAAATGGACATAAAAAGATATCCAACGCCTTGCAAATTCCAGTACTGTTCAATCACTGATTAGGAAGTGGAAGATTTGGGGATCTCCTGATACCAACCCAAGGTCAGGTAGACCAAGAAAGATGCCAGCCAAAACTGCCAGAAGAATAGTTAGGGATACAGAGAAAAACACACAGGTAACCCGGGGTGACATACAGGCTGCTTTGAAAAAAGACACACAATACCACGATACTTGAACAAATATGAGCTGCATGGTTAAGTTGCCTGAAAGAAGCCTTTACTGTGCCAGTGCCACAAAAAAAGCCTGGTAACAATATGCCCGACAACAGCCTCCCGACAACAACTTGACACACCTCGCAGCTTCTGCCACACTGTAATTTGGAGTGATAAGACCAAAATAGACAGAGATGCCACAAGTTAGTGTAATAGATACATTTTATTTGGGTTGGGCTGAGTTCACAACTTTTGGGAAGTTCCTCAGTATGACTCTATTGACCAGGTAAAAGAAGTTCATAACTGACCAGTGATCTATGAAAAACTAAAACATGATTACACTGTAAAAGAAAGGTTGTAATTTGATGGGAAATCCACTGTAAAAGTGTACAGTGTTTTACCTTAAATTGAAACAATGGGAAACATTCTAAAATTACAGACCTTCTTTCACCTGGTCAATAGGTTCGTACTGAGGAACTTCCCAAAAGTTGTGAACTCAGCCCAACCCAGAAAAGTAATCTATTACACTACCTTGTGGCATCTCTGAAAATAGAGCTTTATGGTCACAACCATATGTTTGGAGTGGGGTCAATAAGGCCTATAGTGAAAATAATTCCATCCCTACTGTGAAGCATGGTGGTGGATCACTTTTGATAGCAATACGATCTTAATATCATCAAGCCACTTTGGGGAGATCTCAAACGTGCAGTTCATGCAAGACGACCAAAGACTTTGCATGACCTGGAGGTATTTTGCTAAGACGAATGGGCAGCTATATCACCTCCAACAATTCAGGGCCTTATAGACAACTATCACAAATGGCTGCATGCTGTCATTGCTGCTAAAGGGGGCAATTCACCGCATTGAGAACTGAATGTATGCATACTTTTGAACAGGGTTTATTACATTCTTTTCTTTTTTGCCATGTTTTATATTATGATTGTGCCATTTTGTTATGACCTACAGTTGAAAATAACTACTATGAGAAATAACAACAAATAATTTTGCCTGCTCACTCATGTTTTTTTTACCAATTCTCCAAGGATATGCAAACTTTTGAGCACAACGGTAAGCTCATTTGCTGCCAAGGCTGCCTCTAACAAATATTCTTTAGAGCATAATTCATTCACAATTTGAAGATTTTATGTTTAACTTATAGTATTATCATTCAATTACGGACTATAGTTGTGTTGATCAGTGGCAAACACTGCTAATTAAATCCATTTTCATTTCATATTGTAAAAATACAATGTGGAAAAGTAAATCCAAGGGACAAAAGAAAACATATAATTGTCACTTATTTGAGACACTGCTGGCAGAGTCTATATAATACAGGTGCTGCCAACAGGAGATTGCAAATGCAAATTACTTCTAGTAGCACCTTATTCTTCTGAGTCCCCTTACCCAACAGATGTGTTTCTTACCCGATGCCAGAAAAAAGCCTAAAGAAGAGGAAAAAGCCGTATCCCTGGGCAAAAGAGGACAGGAAGGCAAAGACACAGTTGAGAGTGAGGGCCCAGATCAGACATTTGCGACGGCCCAGTTTGTCAGCCATGCCACCCCAGGTGAAGGCCCCCACCATCATGCCCAAGAACACTATCAGACCTGCAGAACAGAGACCAGGCATTTAATACACACTTGTACAGACTTGTTCTGAAATACAGTTTTACTCAAATACAGAGTTGATCTAACATTGAGAGGTGTTCTAAAATACTAATAAATTATCAGAGCATTACCAGTGGGGTAGTAAAATCCCAATATAAATTCCCCCCAAATATCCTGTTTGTATTCCCGATTTAAAAGCCAGTTCTCTTCGGAGTTTCTGGAATGTTGTAGTCAGGTTTTGGGAATAGTACCATTTGTTGTGCATCCCTACTCTATAGCAGGGCAGAAATGAAAATCTGGAAATTGGTGTGACTTCAGAGGTTGTCCAGCAGGGGACAGGGTTGTTCTTCTGTCCTGGGAGAATGATAGGTGGTATTGCATTGAGAAATGTCCCAGTTTTTCACTATCCATATCCTTACTGTTACTTTAATTAACAAAAGGTAAAATGCCAACATTTATTTTAATTATTGTAAATATGTATATCCCTTTTTATAGGTCAAAGAGGTAAAATACAGTGCATGTGTTTCCACAGTAACAACATAGAAAAAAAGATTTTTTGTACGTGTCTTAGAACATTGAGTGGTCTTTTGGAAAGCTTTGCCAATTGTAAAATATGTATGCTTTTCAGTTGTCATTGCTTTTAGTGCTTTCACTTACCAGTGGGGTTTCTCCGGTAAAACATAACTGTAATATCTACCTTTTGCAGTATATTATAGTTGGGTTGGAACAACTATTTTTAGCATGTCATGAGTGCCTCTATTAAATATAATTATCTTTTTGTTCAATGAAATGCTGATATTTCATGAAATTAAGTAGATGCCTGGCCTCAGAAAACGAAAACACCATGTTTGAACAACTTTTGTAAAATGAAGGGATTAGTGTGCCATTTTGCATTTGCCTCTACCTAAATTTACACTTTTATTACCCAATTAATCTGTGTCCATTCAGTACTCTACACCACTGGCCTGTTTGTAGTTCACAGAGGAAATGCCTGGGTTACATATGTTACATTTCTCTATGCTGTATTGTACTAAATCATTACTTAGCTTACTGATGATACCCATCTTTAACTAAGGAAGATTCTTCCCAAAATAACTGTTCACGCCAGTCTGGCATCACACTCTTGGGCATGAAGTTGCTACAGATGGCGCTGCCATGGGGGGTGTGTGTGGGAGGAGGAGCTGTATGAGCATGACAGCGTGGGTCTGCTGACACCACATAAGCATATGTAGAGAAGGACCAATCCTTCACCCTGTGGCAGTGACAGTACTGCCACTTCTTCTTCTGATTGGACACTTAAATTCCAGTCAGAATGTATGCAGCGTTGCTGACAGTGAATGTGTGAACTAAGATCATCTCCTATTTCAGTCCCATTGGTAGTGATTAATTATATTTGAGGAGTCACCCAAAACTTTGCGTGAAACCTTTAAGAACATCTGGGATGGGGTTTATTAATTTGGACAGAAACTATTAAGAGCAGCATTTAGTTGTAAATATATTTGTGAATAATGAAAACACTGAATTTCGAATCAAGACACAACACAGCAACATATTTATTTTAAAAGATATTAGAATCTATTTCAGCATATCCTGTTTCTGTTGAGTGCCTCAGTTCTCTGACCCCATTTGATTTAATAACAAAGTGTACATTATTTATCCCCATAGGGCAATTACTTTGAGAATATAAGTGTGGACTAGACACAGCAGTGCAGTGAATAAACATTGCTGTTGATTGTGATTGGGGAAAATCCAAAGGGAGGTTGGGCAGCAGGTAAACAGTATGTATTCTAGACGCAAGGTCATTAGAGTGGCTATTGATCTCCTTCTCTCAGCTACCTGCTGACTCAGGTTTAGCTGTACAGCCTGCTGGCTGTGGAGGCTGGCTGGGGAGGGAAGATGAACAGAGGGAAAAACTGCCCTATCACTCCTGATATTGGTCTCCTTGGACAGCTTCCACCCTCAAACTTCAAAGTGAAGCACTTATTGCGCTGTGTGACTGTAAATTACAAATACATCACTTCTCTGGAACAATGTGTGCGACTGCTCAAAGATGTCATTTTCTCAAACTCAAGCTCTGCCAGTTCACATAGATAGGTTACCTTGAGGTAGACCATGTGAGAAATGTTCTGACATGTACATATACAGTACAGTTACAGCTCTGGATAAAATTAAGAGACCACTGAAAATTATGAGTGTCTCTGGTTTTACTACAGACACTGTAGGTATGTGTTTGGGCAAGGTTTACATTTTTGTTTGATTCCATAAACTACTGACAACATTTCTCCCAACTTCCAGGTACAAATATCATCATTCAGAGCATTTATTTTCAGAAACTGAAAACTGGTCCAAATAACAAAAAAGATAAAGTGTTGTCAGACCTTGAATAATCGAAAGAAAAAACATAAGTTCACATACATTTTTAAACAACCCAGTACTAATGTGTTAACTTAGGAAGTGTTCAGAAATCAATATTTGGTGGAAAACTAATGATTGTATAATAATAGTTGTCTTTCATGTGTCTTGGGATGCTCTCCACCAGTCTTTCACCTTGATGTTGGGTGACTTTATGCCACTCCTGGTGCAAAAATTCAAGCAGCTCGGCTTTGTTTGATGGCTGGTTACCATCCATCTTGCTCTTATTCTGCAGCTAAAAAGGATCTTCATTGGTTTTCAATGGGGTTGATTTCAGAAGAATTTGCTGTGGTTTCCTTACTTTTTCCAGAGCTGTAGCTGTTAGGTTTATGTGTATGTCATTAGTGTCTGTCAGGGTTTTGTAGGTTACCTAGTGAAATGTAATCAGATTACAGTGATCAGATTACAAATAACAATTGTGAAGGAGTAACTAGTAACTGTAACAGATTACCCGTAAAATGTAACCTACCCAACCCTGCTGTTTGTAATGGTACCACAGAACACAGAGGAACCCCCCCCCCTCCCCACAGAACTGGGTCTATAAAGTGCTGCATGTTCTCAATCAGGGTGATTGGTCAAAGGCAGCAGATCTGCTACAGTTGCCAAAAATCGTGTGTTATATTTCTATGAGAAAACTGCCTCCTGCTTCACTAAACGGTGATATATTGACGTAGAGCATTAAAGCAGCCAGATTAATCTGTAAATGGACTTTGCCATTAGCTAATTTGAGAACATCACTAATTTATGGAGCACTCTCCATAAGTACCTGTGGGCTAGTATTGACTGCCAGGCTGCTATTGGCTGGGACTATCCTAAATCCAATCCAAAGCATAGCTTTGATTTATACAGTATGCATATATCTACAGCACATTTTACAAGGATTGATTTGTGTAAATTATATATCAGAAATGTAAGACTTTTTCAATATATTATATTGTTTATTACATTTTAGTCCCATTATATATCTTATTTTGCCTTTTTCTAAATTAAGATCCAGTTGGTACATTGTAAAGTTTAAATAACCAGTTGACCAAAAAAAGTAAAGTTAACCAGTTGTTCCACATTGTAAAGTTTAAATAACCACATGTACAAACAGTGTAAAAGTGTTAATACTATATGCGTTGTATGCAATCAAGTATTTAAATGTAGTTATGCCTCACCTAGCATGCCTTTCTCTCCATTGGATAAACACATGTCCTTCTCAGCACTGGGTAGAACAAAGCCCACCACAAAGCATTCCACTCCATCAGCCATGAGGGCCAACCCCAGCACTACGAACAGGCTCCACTGGAACCGTCCGTGCCCACAGTCCTCCATGATGTCCTCATACTGCTCAGCCAGCTCCTCTAGCTCAGTGGTCCCTGCATGCGTCTGCCTCGCCTTGGCCCTGGCAGCTCTCTGGGCCGCTTTCACCTCGTCGGGGTGCGGGATGCCTTGGTACTCCCCCTCATACATCTGGTCCTCATCATCGTGTCCCTCCGTGGCATCGCTTGCTGCATCATCCTCCTGTGGGTAAGACTCGCCCTGGTAGCCGTAGCCATCCTGGCCACCACCCTCTCCATATGTGCCATATGGGTCGCTTCCTCCTTGGTGATAAACATTGTTCTGATAGGGGTCAGCCATGATAATGCTGAGATGCTAAAGCTGGGTCCGCACCGTCGCAGTAAGTTCCAGATGGTTCTGACTAGATAAGCATGCTCCTCTTCAAACCTTTTGAGGCGCACTGTTCTGTTTTTGTTATTGTTTCCAGGTGCTCTAGGTATTCCTTCTTGGCCTTGTAATTTAAAGACTGTTGTTGTTCAAGGACTCTTTTAAAAAGGCACCTGCTCTAGAATCGTGATTGTTGTCAGGTCGCTACCTTTGTCGGTTCAGATCTTCACATCGTCTCATGTTGAACCTGAAAGAGAAAGTGCATTCAGTTATGACATCGATATTTGTTTTAATTGATGGCATAATCAATGATGTGCATACACATGGGACTGTTTGACAGTGTTTAGGACTAATATATTGTATGCCACTTCTTCTTTCCGAAAAAAAATCCAGTCTTTATCTTGTACTTTAGGTATTAACACTATTTGTTACCATAAAACAGGCTGCTGTAGATTTTTACAAGCATCCTAAATAACTCTGTAAAAAACATTATAATTTTATGGACATTTCCTTCATAAAAGATAAGATAAGTTAATAACAAAAAACTTTATAAACACAATAAATTTCCATTAACATACAGAGCTAATGTTACTCTGTAACAGACATCTACTGGATTTAAGTGGACTTTCTGTTATTATCTTGAAGGAAATGTCTGTAAAACACATGCTGATACAGTACTTACTATAACCCACCTAAAAACACCAATTATAACATAGATAATAACTAACAGACTCTGAAAAGCCTTGTTCTATCATTAATACCACCAGTACTATTATTTTGCTACCAGAAATTCTGGAAGACTATCTTGACTTGTCGCTCTCTAACTCCCTGTGTACAGATCGGGCACCTGTGAATTCAATAGTGGAAGTACAGTTGGTGATCGGACAAGTGTTGGTGTAGTGGAAGTTTAAAGTGTTTACAGGACAGATATGCAGATATTAAGGGCTGGCACCTGGTTGGCTACCCCACACCTATTCCTTCCCGGAGTTGCTTCTTTAGAGACGCAAATACAGAGGATGCAGGGAGGTGTGAAGCATCACCCCTCTTCCTTGAAGACAGCCTGAATGTAAAGACCAACGGAACACCTAATGTAAAACACCAGCCAATGGACCAAATAGTATGATATTTGATGTTTTCCTGACTGTCCCATAAAGGGAAACGTTGGTATACACATACCACTGTGTTGCACATGTCATGTTCCTCTTTACAGATAACTTATAGTTGGCTGGCCAAAATATGGAGGAAAGTTCCACAGAGTCAAACGTATGTTCTCCCCCCCCCTGGGGTGGGACATTTCAATCTCATGTAAATGTACACAGCCAGTTCTTTTGTACTCAATGTAAATGTATACAGCCGGCCTTTTGTACTGATTGTATTTGTGACCTAAAGTCTGTGAATAATGTAATCAATGTAAATTTGTCAATAGCGGTCCTTTGTTTCCACTTTCGATGGCCAGTGAAATGTGATTCCCATTGGGGTTGAGCGGGAAGGGGGGAGCACTTTTTCGGGAAGGAATATAACGTCTATGTTCAACTATGTTCGGCGAGTCTATCGTAAACGGGACTCCTGGCATATGTTTTCGTTGCCATAGTAGTGTGTCTAAACTGTATGTAGGTAGTCTTTGCTTAGGGGGGGTTTAGGATTTTAGGACGACATGTATTAATATTCTTGGTATTGTAACTTGTGATTTCATTGTCCGGTTAAAGAGTTGTATTATATGCCTTTAATCGGAATTAAATATTATTGCTTTAAACCAAGCTTTGTTTGCGACATTCCAAGTCTATTCCTACTATCTCCGGTGGAGCTAGTTGGAAATCATTGTTAGCCTATTCTCTGCCTGCTCTTAGTTTCTGCTATTATCACACACACACACACACTTTGTTAGCTAACTATTCCAGGCACCGGTTGCAATCCCTGAGGCGCTGCTATCTCGCAGCGTTCGTCCTCAGTTGGCAGAAAAGGGATTTTTGTGTACAAGTTGACAGGGAAGAAAGTTCAGCCTACACCTGGGCATTCCTTATTCCTCGTCCCTATCGTGCAGTTCAGCTTTCCCGGGAAGCATTTCTGATTTTAGGTTCAAGTCAATGTACCTTAGATCTTGTACAGCTGTTGCAGTCGTTTACGCGATGACAGGTTAGCCCGTCCATATTGCATACTTTGGTGTGGCTCGGAGAGTTCAGACTAGCTACCTGACAGGTCCAGAGTTTCACGCCCGCGAGCCCCTGTGTTGAACTTGCTTTTCTAACACATAAAACATATGGAGTCAGATTTATAGATATTAAATATCTACGAGGAAATTAAGATCAATAAGATCATTCTCCATGCTTCCTATTAAGCTATTATTTCTCTATTTAACTCAAAACATTGCCCCCAAGGAAAAGGGAAATATATCATTTATTAATGTATTAATTTAATGTGCATATTAATGGTATATCTTCTCATTTCCCTAACTACATTTGGTGACAGCCCGACGTTGAGTGCCTGGCTAAGTAGAGCGGTTTTCGATCAGTGCATGTAGAGCATTGGATATAGATTTTATTTCAAAAGGAAAAAATGGACAAATCTGCTGGACGGACTGTTGTGTGTTTTTCTGAGATTGGGAGTCGAACTCTGAGGATTCTGCAGCCCTGGTGAGTAGACTAAAACTGTTCTGCAGGCTTAAGAAGATTGTTTGCTTGTATACACATACTAGACGAATCTAGAACGTACTGTATGTTTATTTCTAGACTATTCATTTTCAAGGTAAACGTGCATTGCAATGTTAGAGTTAAATAGTGATAATTCAAGAATGGAGAATCAACAAATGTTTTCTTACTTAAACGCGTGGGAAAATAATGTGAGCAAGACGCTTACAAAACTAACTGCACAAGGATTAGATCCAACAGGCAACAACG
>JACXGM010019720.1:6733-18340 GCA_016801145.1 Umbra pygmaea
GTTTTCGGGGACTGCAAGATAGCACCAGGGAACGTTTGCGCCGGAACACGCCTCTTCTTTTCGCTGAACCGCCCTACGAACGCAAGTTCATTCCCTAATTTACCGACGCGCGTCTGTGGAGGGAAAAGTCCCATATGCGTCGGGTGTAAGATAGGAATGATACATGCGTTTGTGTAAAAAGTCAATTGCGCTGGGTGTATGATAGGGCCCAAAGTGTGGTTGAGAGGGATTGGCCAGTTGAATCGCAGATTCCATATTATCCACTCAGAAATTCAACTAAAGCAATCAGTGTTTTTTATTCTCTCCAGTTCGGTTATCTTTTGGAATCCATGATGGCTATGATTACATCATTAACACTAGGCTATATATAGGCAGGACAGTTAACAGCACACTCGTTTGAAATATTTCATTGAGAAATAGTGGAAAACGTGTTGGAAATCTTTTTTGATCTTTAATTTACAATGTGTATATCATAATGGATTCTCTTAAATTATTTATTGTCAAATGTTTTTTGAATGTCAACTCCTCTTATGAATGTCACTATTGAATGTGAATTTATCTGAGAATATTCTTAAACAAGTACATCTATTCAGTGATTGGACCTTGCCTATTTCATCATCCAAAATCCCGTTTGCAGCACAGCAAAGTGTCATGAATCAGCTCTAAGACTGACACTTAAGATTTAGTCCTACACTTCACTAAAAGTAGGACTGAGATGTTTCAATAACTAACTTTTAAGCGCAGGTTTGAGCCAAGAATGTTCTTACTTTTAAGTCAAGTCTTACTTTCTTAAGAGTAATTTTAATAAGCTTGATAAATACGGGCCCTGGTCTCATATCTACTCTTTCACTGGCTGTACCTTCACTGAGAAACTCTATCCATACTTTAACCCCAGTTTAAATGATGGTGGTAAAAACTCTGCCCCTCTGATCATCTCTACTGTCAATCACACAAACAGAGTTTCATGTGATTCAAATCAATTGTGTTTTTCTGTTTCTCATGAATGTGATAATAAAGAGTGTTAATATGTACTAGAGTTTCTACAGTGATATGAGTAATGTTAAATAATTTGTTAAGGTTCATCTCTGAGGTAACATTGAGGAACTGTACTCCTATTTTAGCCCATGTCAAAATAATGTTGATGATAATAACTGATCAAATCTACTCAATCAATCAAATTTATTTTGTAAAGCCCTTTTTACAACAGCAGTTGTCACAAAGGGCTTTGACAGACACCTGGCCCGAGACCCCCAAAAGCAAGCAACACAAGTGATGCACAGTGGCTAGGAAAAACTCCCTAGTAGGAGGGACCTAGGAAGAAACCTAGAGAGAGGCCAGACTCAAGGGGAACTGTCAATCACAGAATGAAAGTACGTCCAGTTGAATTATAAACAATGTTGTTTTTTTAGTAATATGTCAACAAAGATGAAATTAAGGGAATTAAATATACATTTGATAAATAGATGATGCATTGTTATTGTTAGATCATGTAGTTTATTAATAATTGTCATGAATCTGTGATGGGACTGAGCACAGGATGATGGTTTCCCTCCTGTGGCAGGACTTTTCTATTTAGATTCACTCCATGAATTTAGTACACCTGTCTTGTGTTTCATTCATCTCTTCACCAGCTGATCCCTGTCTCCAATTAAGTGTATGTATTTATGGTTCCCTCTGATTGTTTGTCTTTGTATGTGATTGTGGTTTTCGAACCTGTAGCGTTCATGGAGAGGAACTTTCGGACATACTATGTTCTTATCATTAGTGCCTTCACCACATTTGTGTCGTAGGTAAGATATATTATGGAAGGTAGATCTAGGCGTATGCTATGTATTTTAGTTATCGCGTTTATACCGCATCAGAGTATAATAAACTATATACATCCGTTGTGCAGATCCCTTGTCGTGTTTGTATGTTCCTTCAGTAAGCTACTTCTATGTCTGATTCTCTCTGTCGTGGTCATTAAATCCTGACGACAGAAGGACTCCTACATTCTGCCCCCATTTATCAAAGCCAGCTACGTTACAATAATGAAATAATAAAATCTATTCTATTTTTTAAATGTTCCACTGTAAAATCAAAACTAAAAACTGTATATCTTGATGTTAAAGAAATATAAAATAGCAAATTAGATTCAACAGCAACTCCCTACATCATGCAGTGCTTATTTTGCTCTTTGAACAGGATTTGCAATGAGGGGATGGTGAGTTGTGCTTCCACATTGTTTGTCTATGGGCATGTTCAGGGCAAACTTTGAAATAAAATATGCATTGTTTTGTGTGTAATAAAGCACTGTGTAGGTATTCATTATACCATATACATTACTTTTTTGTATTTTTTAAATATCAAGAAATAACATATTTACAGCGTTTGTAAGCTGGTTGTTATAAGGAGCTGAGTATGAAAGAGGAGAAATAGATGCAGATTTGGTATTTAAAAAACCCCAGAAAACAACAAACATTAACAGGCACCAACATAGATATGAAAGAAAAAAGCTACAATTAACAACCCTAACATGAGGGGAAATAATAGCATACAGAGGTGGTTGATAATGAAGAGATGAATGGAATAATGAAACCAGGAAGTCCATATATAGACATGGTAGTAATGTCGACCAGGACACAATTATGTTTTTTTGAGGATGTAGACACATGGGCAGTTTAACTTGTAGGGGTCGCAATCAGAATTAGTGTGTGTGTGTGGTTCTTAAATTAAACAAATAAATGTTGTCATTAGCACAGCAGAAATAAGAAAAACTCAACAGCAGTTACATGATAATGATAACATGACACCAATGGCAATAACTAGTACTGATAGTCTGGTAAAGCTAAACGGGTAGTGCGCGTGAATTGGGAACGTCTGGAGGAGGCCCCTGTCCGACAGACTTTCAACTCATGCCTCCGGCGGAGCTTTTCGTGCATCCCTGTGGAGGTTGGGGGCATTGAACCCGAATGGACAATTTTCAAAACCTCCATTGCTGAAGCTGCGGTGGGGAGCTGTGGTCTTAGGGCTTTGGGTGACTCAAGGGGCGGACACCGTGGTGGACACCGGTGGTCAGGGAAGCTGTCCGACTGAAGAAGGAGTCTTTCCGGGATATGTTATCCCAGAGGACTCCAGAGGCAGTTGCAGGCTACCGAAGGGCCCGAAGGGCTGCAGCCTCTGCTGTGAAAGAGGCAAAGCAGCGGGTGTGGGAAAAGTTCAGAAAAGACATGGAGAAGGACTTTCGGTCAGCACCAAAGTGCTTCTGGAAAACCGCCCACCACGTCAGAAGGGTGAAGCGTGGAACCATCCAAGCTGTATACAGTAAGGGTGGGACTTTGTTGACCTCAACTGAGGAGGTAATAGGGCGGTGGAAGGAGCAATTCAGGAGAAACTCTTGAATCCTACTTCTATGCCCTCCATATTAGAGGCAGAGCTAGAGGATGATGGGGGATTGTCATCAATTTCCCTGGTGGAAGTCACTGAGGTAGTCAAACAACTCCACAGTGGCAAAGCCCCAGGGATTGATGAGATCCGTCCAGAAATGATGAAAGCTCTGGGTGTGGAGGGGCTGTCTTGGCTGACACGCCACTTTAACATTGCATGGAAGTCTGGGACAATGCCAAAGGAGTGGCAGACTGGGGTGGTGGTTCCCCTGTTCAAAAAAGTTGGACCAGAGGGTGTGTGCCAATTACAGGGGTATCACACTTCTCAGCCTCCCTGGTAAAGTCTACTCTAAGGTGCTGGAAAGTAGGGTTCGGCCGATAGTCAAACCTCAGGTTGAAGAGGAACAATGTGGATTCCGTCCTGGTCGTGGAACAACAGATCAAATCTTTACTCTCGCAAGGATCCTGGAGGGGGCCTGGGAGTATGCCCATCCTGTCTACATGTGTTTTGTGGATTTGGAGAAGGCGTATGACCGGGTCCCCCGGGAGATACTGTGGGAGGTGCTGCGAGAGAATGGGGTGAGGGGGTCCCTTCTTAGGGCAATCCAATCTCTGAATGACCAAAGCGAGAGCTGTGTCCGGGTTCTCTGCAGTAAGTTGGACTCGTTTCATGTGAGGGTTGGTCTCCGCCAGGGCTGCACTTTGTCACTAATCCTGTTTGTAGTATTTATGGACAGGATATCGAGGCGTAGTCGGGGTGGGGATGGGTTGCAGTTCGGTGGGCTGTGAATATCATCGCTGCTTTTTGTAGATGATGTGGTCCTGATGGCATTATCGGCCTGTGACCTTCAGCACTCACCGGATCGGTTCGCAGCCGAGTGTGAAGCGGCTGGGATGAGGATCAGCACCTCTAAATCTGAGGCCATGGTTCTCAGCAGGAAACCGATGGAGTGCCTACTCCATGTAGGGAATGAGTCCTTACCCCAAGTGAAGGAGTTCAAATACCTTGGGGTCTTGTTCACGAGTGAGGGAACAATGGAGCGGGAGATTGGTCAGAGAATCGGTGTAGTGGGGGCGGTATTACACTCATTTTATCGCACTCATTTTATCGCACCAGAAGGCAAAGCTCTCCATCTACCGGGCAGTTTTTGTTCCTACCCTCACCTATGGTCATGACCGAAAGAACGAGATCCAGGGTACAAGCGGCCGAAATGGGTTTCCTCAGGAGGGTGGCGGGCGTCTCCCTTAGAGATAGGGTGAGAAGCTCAGTCACTCGTGAGGATTTCAGCATACAGTCGCTGCTCCTTTGCATCGAAAGAAGCCAGTTGAGGTGGTTTGGTCATCTGGTAAGGATTCCACCTGGGCGCCTCCCTAGAGAGGTGTTCCAGGCACGTCCAGCTGGGAGGAGGCCTCGGGGAAGACCCAGGACTAGGTGACGGGATTATATCTCCAACCTGGCCTGGGAACGCCTCGGGATCCCCCAGTCAGGGCTGGTTAATGTGGCTCAGGTAAAGGACGTTTGGGGTCCCCTGCTGGAGCTGCTGCCCCTGTAACCCGATCCTGGATAAGCGGACAAAAATGGATGGGTGGATGATAGTTTTAGAAATAAACTGTACATTTAGTTCACCCTTCTACATATCCATATACTCCCATACATAATGTGTTTACAATGTTGGCACAAAATGTATAGGAATTATTTTACTCTATAACCACAGCTCACACACAACAATGGCATCATCGAGCAACAAGCAGTCTAACAATCAAACATAAGCATTAGGGAAACACCTCACATTGATGTGCTACCTGCTACTGATGACATTAGTAAGCTCTAATTACTAGACACACCACAAATACCTCTCAAATCGATTATCTAACATATGAACAACTAACTATAAATATAATACTTTATTATCCCAGAGTTGGGAAATTTGTTTGGTAATAAATGAGGATTACGGATGAAAATTTGCCTTTGGCTAAATCCGGTAGAATCTATAAAATTGAAAGATTTATGTTAAAAATTGTACATGGTCCCTTTATAAATAAATAAATAAATAAAATAAATAAAGATAACATTTAGGAATACATCGTTAGGAATACACAACTCAAAGCCAGCAGTCAATCAACCAGTAGCAGTCTTGAAACACATAGTCATAAGGAAACAATCCTAAATAATTAAAATAATAAAAGAAAACACAGTGTTGCAAAAGTGGACAATACAATTAATTATCTTTTCCTGTGTCTTTCATTAAAAAGTCTAATAACAGAAGGGAGAAATGACACGATAAACATTTTGGTTCTAATTGTCCTTTGTAGCAGCCTACTGTTGCTGAGTTTGAACATCCTATACACTGCTAAAAAAATAAAGGTAACACTAAGATAACACATCCTAGATCTGAATGAATGAACTAATCGTATGAAATACTTTCGTCTTTACATACAACACCTGGGCATGTCCTGATGAGGTCGCGGCCAAAGCCGATTCGAAAGACAGCTGTTTGCAAGTAGCAGCAGCCATCTTCTATGTTTTTCCGTTATCACGTTAGGCCCGCCCACCGAGCTAGCGTAAATTACCTTTATTTCCTTAAATAAATTACCTTTATGTCCTTGTTTATTACCCTGCCTATGAGTCAATCGTAACACGCAGTTACAAGCTGATCTTTGCTTGTCGGCTTGGCCTGCTTACGGATGGTTTCAGCTAATTCCAAACATTTACAATGGGGTTTAAATTGGGAGACCTAAAGTAGATCAAAAGTTAAGACAATATTAAAATTATTTAAAGTGAAACATACATTGCTGTGTACTTTATGTATAAATATACTCTGCGGGTGTGTTGACCCAGTTTATGCCTTCATTTTGGAAAAAAACACGAGCGGCTGTGTGTTTTGGGTCATTGTCTGCATTGGATGAAAAGATGGCACTCACCAAAATAATACAAAACACACAGTATGTGCTGTATACTGTACCTTAAAAAAAGGTGTTTTCCCAGAAAGACATCTCTAATGTTAGGCCCAGTTGTCTTCCTTATGATTTCCTCCTCGAAAAACTGTAGTGTAATAATACCTGAACAAGGAGTCAGCAGTTAATTACGAGTAATTATTTTCAATAAGAGAGATTTAGTTACATTCTAGGCTACACTTACCTGAATTTACATTAATTCTTGTTGGAAATATGAAAAAACTGATACAAATAGTATCTTACATTTTTTTAAGTAGAAGGGCACCACAATATGTTTTACAGTTATAACCATAGTTTCATTTACCTTAAAAAATCACGTATGGACCGGGTCCCTGATGAGAAATTGTAGCCCACACATGAAGTTTTAGGTGATGTTTGGGAGACTGCTTCGGTGATCTACCAGGTTTTCTGTAACAAAACCTTAAATTGCTGACATCATTGAACTGTTCTTTACCATCGATCCATTCCTGGGCCTACTACACACAAAGTTCTTAATTCTTTTGGCGAATTATTGGATACAACCTGGAGAGAATAGTAAATATAATCATTGTGTCATACATTTAGATTATATCATTTTGCAGCCCGAAACATTAATGTATTATTTCTTAAATAGTTCTTCCATAACACTACCCAAGTCCCTTCAGTTTTTTCCACTTGTGGTTACACCAACGCTGATGTTGTGTCTTGATGCCAATAGCTCCTGGATCTCTTTACTAGAGCGCTCATCATTTTCAGTCAGCAGGGAATCCAGGGCTTGTATGGTCTCGCTGGAAAGAGAAAACAAATACAATTAAAACTAGACCATGGACAAATCCTATACTGTACACCCAACCGTGGCACACACTGTACTATAGACCATGTACTGTTCTTGTACTGTTCTTACCAGGTCATTTTGCTGGGCTTTCGCATTTGTTTTTCCACTGGCAGGGGATGGCAGTGATGTAACAGTATTTTTGAACTGTCTGTAATGGTCCTTCCATTCCTCCTCAAATTGTTAAAGTGCTCACTTACCAAAGAAGATATCAAAGTCATTTTTCAAACTACTCCGGCTTTGTATATGAAAGTGATGAGCAGCGAGGGGTCATTAGCGCGGGGGTCTTGGTTTGTGCAATGAATTTATGGAATTTGCTCACCATTTGACTTCACCCCTTCCCCCTAACCCAAAGCTCCACCCATACCAATTTCGCAATGTATTTTGTTTAGTTGAGATGATTTTACACTGAGATTTTGCAGCAGACAAATCCTATGTTGCAGTTGAACCATCACCAAAACGGAAGATTGGTGGCCTTGGCCCTTCTCTATCATCTGTAGCTGTCAGCGGGAAATATGCAATTGCTCCTCAAAGAATGACACAGTATAACCGACAAATGTGTTAAAACCACACACATTTGAATGGTAATATACTAACGTAGGGGTCGCCGTAAGGGGGGAGGGAGGCGACTTCACTTTCTACAGTAGTAGTGAATTATAAGTGACAAGTGAATGAAAAATATGTATCAGTGTAACCAAAATCGTGTTTTTTAAAATGGAAGATAGATATTTAAGACAGGATAGACAAAAGAAATGGCAGCAGTAGTTACCCAATTTTTCGAAAAGGAAGGGGGATGTAGAGTTTTATGAATTAACCTGTTAGTAAACCCATTGTTAAATATGTTGTTCTTTTAGGTGACATCCAGCTATTAGCATTATTCAACAAATTCATACAGGATTATTTATTTAAAAATTTGAAATAAACTTTTCCTTTTCAGACATTTTTTTATTTTCCCCCTTAGAATATCAGATTTCTTTACAAATCTGTCATAAATTAAAAAATCAAATCTAAAAATTAATCGGGAGTCTGATAGCAGAAGAACTGGTGATGATGGTCTAACTCACAGCACCTCATCGAGCTGTTTAACGTTACTTGGATCAGAAAATGAGCTGGATGTTGTTGATGGCGCAGCAGCAGGACTATCAGTAAGACTCTCTATGTGACCCCCCAAACATTGAGCTCCCCCCCAGGATCCAACGTTAACTTTTTTCTTACTGAATTATTACTGGCCCAAATAAAATTGGTAAAAATAAATAAAATCTGTTTCTTTATATAAATGCAGGGTTAATTGTCTGTGTGTAGCCATAACACTACATCCATTAATGTATTTTCCCCATTTCACAACATGGTACTGTAGGTGAGTTGTAAAAATAATATTTAGCTAATATTGCCCAGTTCCTTCTTAAGAACAAAATGACCAATAACAGGACTTCATTAGTAACCAGTGATCTATGATATTGATAGAAAGAATAGAAAATGATTAAATAACTAGTTAGTTATAAACTCCCATTACCTGATTATTTAGGTTTTATTTAGGAACTTCCCAAATTGGGTAAACCCAGATACAATTTGTAAAGCATAACAATTACTGCAGTACATGTGTCCTAGGATTGGGTAATATGAACAAAATATATTGTCAGGATAATTTGACATATTTTTCTTTGAGATTTTTCCAGATTTTTTTCCCTTCCCAATTCACTATTATTAATTTTGCCTTGTTGGCAGCTCCGCAACTCCTTGTATAAATCTGTGGGATGACGAGGGGTGTGCACATGGTTCATCAACCACATGTCGCCTGAGCCACCCATTATTTTCACAATGTTAACCCAACATGGAAGCCTTTAGTCGGATCATGCACAGGATGATTACGTTCACCGAATATAGTTCTGCTAAATTTACAGGTGCCATTAAACTATGTAGAATAATAAACAAGTGTATCACAAATATTTAAGCAACTTCTTCATGGAATTCAAAGGACTTAGAAGTAGTAAATATAATGACTGTATTTAAAGCTAAATTGTGTAAGAACTGCTCCCATCTAGCAATGAATTTGTATATGACAACCAACTGATTCTGGCCCCTCCCGCTATTATGCCAGCAACGCAAGTTATTATTATTTTTTTCAAAACAATAGCGCTTGTTTTAATTCATTGCAATAATCATAGTTAATTCATTATATAGCTAGTAAATTGTAACCAAATACAATTGTATTGTGTGTAAAGAAACAATACGAGCATGTGATAGCCAAAAATTATAATTTAACATGTTTTATTAAAACCAGTAACAAATATGTTGTATACACAATTTTATTATGGGTAATAACATTTCATTTACAGTGATTTACTGTAGGTTTTGAATTTGCGTTAGACTGCTGTAAAACAACAGCAGTAGTGCTACTGTAGTTGAATAAGACATGCACTGTTAGACTTTGCTGTAATTTCTACAGTTACCACAAAATGCCCAGTAAAATACCATGATTTTCTTTTCCGGTTCATTACTGTAATATGCATTGCATTACGGGTATTAACATTTAATTTACAGTGATTTACTGTACGTTTTGAATTTGCAGTAGACTACTGTAAAACATCAGCAGTAGTGCTACTGTAGTTGAAGTCAAAGTCAAAGTTGTTTATTTGTCATATGCATCGAATGACATCACATCGTCCTATGCAGAGAAATTCTTGTGACATGGCTCGACACATCTACACAGTGGGCTTAAAAAGATTATATACAAAATGAAGAAATTTTAAAACAATAATAATAATAATAGCAATATACTATGTACTGAACAGTGATCTGGAGTGTACACAGCAGAAGTAATGAATATTATAAATATGGCATGGAAATTTCTTTTTAAAGGTGCATTGAAATCTGCTACTCAGCTGAAGAGTGGATAAAGTGACCAGAGAATGAGGGACTCAAGAAATGATTTGTAATCAGTGTTCTGGGTTAAGCAGCCGAATGGCCTGCGGAAAGAAACTGTTTTTTAGTCTGGTAGTCCGTGATTTGATGCTCCGGTAACGTCTACCAGATGGCAGCAGTGAGAAAAGGGCACGGCCTGGATGACTGTGGTCTTTTAAGATGTTCTGTGTTTTCCTCAGGCATCGCTTGTGGTAGAATAAGACAGACTCAATACAATTGTTAATTAATGTTATAGAAGCATAGAAATAAAAATGAAAAATGAAATATCTCTATAAAATGAAATAGGCCTACAATTTATTGGTTATGCTTTTAGCAGTGAGTGTATTTAAAAAAGGTGACATGTTTTTCAACAGTGTAAATAATTAATTGAGAATTGTAGAGAGAAACAAGAAAAGGATTATGGAAATATGCTTGACCTCCAGATTTGAACTCTAACCTCACGACTTCAAAAGAACGGGAGATACTGGATACTTCAAAGGCGTTGAAAGGTGGAAAAATACTTTTACACGTGTTGAGTCGTTGTTGCCCATAACACTCTAGCATTCTGCTAATGAATGATGAATGTATGACGTTATTAACATCATAAAAGGCTTTTTAGAACACAAAAGTGACTTTAAAAATATCTAACACCCACCAGTGTGTATTTTCTTTGCCTCCCCTTTCAAATGGAACATTCAAATTACTAGAAAAAAAATTATATACTGAGAAAAGCGGATTTTGACGGGTATAGTTCCATAGTCCTCCATTCATTCTGCACTCGCCTGTGACCGCCCTAATATGGAACTAGAGTGGAACTGCAACCAGTTCAGAAGCCGGAAGTTGGGAGTTCTCTTTTCATTAGACATTCTCTGGGAAAGCCAATCTTTTCCAATTCTGTGACATTAAAATCTCTGCTCAAAAGTTGCTAGCAGCAAAGTTAGGATACCGACATGTGTCATAGCTAGGTAAGAGTAAGTTTAAGGTCAGTAACTGCTACTTTTTGAGCTTGCTGTTGCTGCTTTTTGGCTGAAATTTCCTCTGATAAATGCTAATGTGCTAATTCTCGATTTGTAAAACTACTACTACTGGTGACTGTTTTGTTATTTTTATTTTGCACAAGTTGTAAATCAGTTAACAGTTTAGATGAGAGAAACTCCATGACCATTTCTCTGCTTCTCATACAGTCCAGTACGGACCACCCCACGAGTTCATAAACTCTTTGGATTGGAGGCTCTATCCTGGCCTCTCTGTCCACCTCCCAGCAGATGTGGATCAGCAAGCAGGAGTACCATGGGTCTGGCCCCTCCATCGTCATTTACAAATGCTTCTAAACGGACTGTTCCTCCTTCCTCTCCCCAACCAAATGCCCAATAACTTCAGCTCTGTGGTAAATAACCACACCACATGTTTCATACAGACTCAGGATCAGCTCTGTGGTAAATAACCACACCACATGTTTCATACAGACTCAGGATCAGCTCTGTGGTAAATAACCACACCACATGTTTCATACAGACTCAGGATCAGCTCTGTGGTAAACAACCACACCACATGTTTCATACAGACTCAGGATCA
>JACXGM010019721.1:0-12316 GCA_016801145.1 Umbra pygmaea
CAAGGGAACCCATTCAATCAACAAGTATACACACGTAATTTGCGATGCTAATAGTAAAATCACCCATGTCTTTACTCAGAATTACTCAGGCTCAAGCCACGACTCATTTATGGCAACTTTGCCATGATGAATCCCCCCTTGGATGGGTGGCTGTGAAGGGGACAACAGTTATCCGTTAAATACATGGTTAATGATGACAAAATTTATGATGCCAGCAAGTGCGTAAAAAATGCTGTTTAATCAAAAACACACACAAACACGCGGTGTAGCCTAATTTAATGAATATTTGGCACAATGAAAATGCGCGTCAGGTGTTTGGATAGAACAGGTACACTACTCAAGTCGCAGCATTCGTTGTGGCTTGTATTTTTCGCAACATTTCCATGAATCATGGATGTGTTGATGACATTAATTAGGAAATTTCAGGACTTCAGGAGACATGATGTTGAAGTGCGTGCCAGCCACTTAAATGCCCAGAAATGCAGAACGGGAGTGGAAAGGTTATTTTACAGAAGAGTAATCTCGGTCTAATGTTAGACTACATTGCAAAAAATATTATTATGCATTCATAAACTCGTGATTTAGTGAGAGTGACTCCAAAACATTCCTTTCAAGACATTTCTTTATTTACATTTTGTAAAAAGAAAAATCAATAGAAAATCGCCGTTATAATAGCAATCCGCCATAGAACAAGCGCTCCTGCTCTTAAAGGGAATGTGAGATGACGCTCTGATTGGTTTATTGCACGTTACGCCCAAACCACACATATGACTAATGAAGCTACTTTAGACCTACCCATTTTAGATATGCGTCGGGCGCAAGAATAATTTATCCCGCCGGTAAAATAGCAACAGCGCCTGGGACCCTCCCACAATGTAACTTGCGTTTCGCGTTTGATACTTGCGTTTCAGATCGTTAAAATAGGGCCCTAAAAGTTAAAAGCTAAGAGTATTTTATATGTTCCCATTTTAAACTTAACATTTTATCAGGACATTTTTAAATATTTGATATCACCATGAAACTCCCTCAGTTGATTACTTACACAAGTAGTATTATGTATTATAAGTTTTTGAAATATTGATGTTAATTTATGCAAATTAGCATGATCTCATTAAATATACACAATTTTGCATATATTTTCGGTAGATAGATCTAAACGTATGATAAAGCCAGGTGCAAAATTATTTTTTCATTTTGTTTACACACAAGATGAAAGAAGAATTACAGAGGGATTTCAAGATATCTGCTTTCATTACCTAGAAAATCAAAGTAAACTGTCCATAGCTTTAAAATATCGATTTTCGCCATATTTTTTTATTAAAATATCACATAAATCAGGCCAGGAATGTAAATATCTTCAGAATACTGCTAAGTGTATAACTAGAAAGTTTGGTGTATATGGGTGCTACATAGGCTGAGGTATGTCTACCAGAAAATTACAAAAAATCATTTTGAGAAAACGGCATTTAAAGATTTAAATAGGGAAATTTAATACATTTCTATTGAAAAAAATTTGCTCAAAAACAGAATAAGTGCTCAGGGCCCGGTTCCCCGATAACGCTCACTCTTAGCGCGCTAAGAAGACTCAAAAAGATATATCTTACAGAAGTTGTTTATGTTCCTAAGTGTGTTCCCCGAAGTGTCCCTAAAGAAGATTCTTAACAAATTATTCCAGTAACATTTATTTTAGCATAGTTTAAGTTTCCAGTAAAATATAGACTATTAATTCAATTATCAAATTTTCAGTAATGTGTTCACACGATATGTTGTGACTGGTAGACGAACAGGGTATCCCTCGCTAATCATCCACCCTCCTCATCCTGTTGTGACACTTGTCCTGCTTCTTGACGTGGGTTTAACGATTTCTAAAAATGATGTAATACACTTTTATTTCAATGGTAAGGTACTTTAAAATTAGAATTGATTGGCAATCAGGTGCAGCTACTTCTGTTTAATGTGGTATTGATTGCCATTGGTCAATGTTTACAATAAATCAACCTATCTACAATGAACAGAGAGAGAGTTAGATAGAGAATATGGTGGGGAAGCAACGTAAAAAAAAGGGCACCAAGCTTCTCGTCAGAGGGACTTGAAGTTTTGCTGGACGAGCTGAGCTTGCAAAAGACTGGCAAGCGCAGGTTTTTGCCGAATAAAACAATTGACATAGACTAAACGGCTCTGCGGCCGGCGCAGTCTTTGATTCAATTCAAGGACACGTTGGATCGCTGCCATAGTTGGTCGCGTACTGGACACCACCATGCTTACCCATTTATAGATCTTAGCCATTTAGAGCAAAATTGTTTGCCATACTTTAATTATCAAAAGTGATTGCCAATATAAACGCTTTAATGACATTACGAAATAGCCTCGGCTAATTACCAAATATTAGTTCTGATACCAAATAAAGTCAATTTCATAAATAGGCCTGTATCCATGGCGAACATATTTTATTATTAGTCTTAAAATGTCCATAAAGTCATTGTTGAGCCAAAACATTGTCAACATACCATAATTTGACTTGTACTGCGCTGCACTGATTTCTAAAGACTGCTGCACAGTGGCGGCGACTAGCGGCTTGAGCTCAAACAACGCTAAGAGAGAGCTTACGAATGGTCCAGACCAACCTTATGAAAGTGTGACTTACAGAAGATATACTTAGAGTACGAACGTGTCGGGAACCGTGCCATAAGGTTAAAAGAGAGGTTAAGGTATAGGTTAAGAACTACTTAGCGATAAGAACCTTTGGGGGAACCGGGCCCAGACCCTTAGTGATAATAATATTGAATATTTCAAACTCATGAAAATTGACATTGGCATATCATGCACAACGTTGCCAACAAAACCCATGGTTCTATGAATCAATATTTATAAATAGAACCGATGCATCACTATTAGAGTACAAGAGATTACGTATGAATTCATTGAGACGTGTGACATGTATAATCATCCACTGCTTTGTCGCACAGTCAGTGGCATTGTCATTAACCCCCCCCCCCCGTTTCACAACGACAGCTTACGGTGTGATGTGCTGCTTCCGGATGGTTTTTCAGCTAGTCCAATAGATTGCTTTCTTTTGTCACATCTTGCAAAGAGCAATTGCGTCGTTATTGTTCTTGAATGTGGCGGTGTTAAAGGCATTTTCGAAGGTCCCGCGGTAAGCTAAACACAGAAATGTCGGACTACACCACGTGATGCGTCTGAGCGAATCAAGTTAGCAGAAATCAGAGGCAGTTAATGAGATGTCATCATTAGCATTAAATCCCCCTTAGGACATTCGTGATTGATTACTGATAGATAGGAAATGCCCTTATTATGGTTGGATAGATTTGTGCAGGAGACTCAGAGCTTTACTATGGTACCGGGCATGACAGAATTCAGTAAACAGGCGAAATTCGGCATGTCGCGTTGGAATGCTAACTTCTTGGTAAATTCTAGAGAAACTTACTACCGCAAGTTAACAAAATGTAATAAAATAAACATCCTAATGTATATTTTCAACGTTTTCTTTATAGCAGCTTAAAAGAACATATATTGAAGGAGTAAACTAGCCCAAAATCTCAAAATTGACCACTGCATGAAAAATCTATGTTTTTGCCTGGCGTGTCTCGCCTTAAGATACTTTTTTAAAGTAGATCATATTAAAAGTTCATTTCAGCATTAAAAGAGGCAGTACCGGGTTTTTTGTCCTGGCTGCAAAGATAAGAACATGGAGGACAAGTTTGTTTGGTCTCTGAAGAAGATTCTGGTTATAAGTCCAATACAGTGTTATAGTTTGAGTGAAACAGTCCCCATTTTAAGAGTAGGGGTCTTGGAATTGATTATTCAATTTTTATAGGATTTTTCTCTTGCCAGGATCTGCTCTCCAATAGAGATTTTGATAACTTGGTTACAGGTTCAGGAGGATGGGCTGTTGTGAATTTCAAGGAGTGGGAATCCTTTGGGAATCGCATTAGCTGTCTGTCCTGTTCCAACAACATTTTTCAGATCTAAATTAACAT
The DNA here is from genome assembly GCA_016801145.1 of Umbra pygmaea. Taxonomy (NCBI): domain Eukaryota; kingdom Metazoa; phylum Chordata; class Actinopteri; order Esociformes; family Umbridae; genus Umbra; species Umbra pygmaea. Next base: position 3,999 of record JACXGM010019721.1, read on the forward strand.
CAAGACATTATTTAAAACCTTTTCATTGTTTTACATTTTATTCTGTGAACAGAAGTCAATGTAAAACAGGACATGAATCATAATAAAGACAGGAGAGGAATAGTAATTAAAATATAACTGACATTGGCATTCATAAATGTGAATATTGAAGAAATAGAACGGCAGCTTATTGTTTTGTGTTATCAGGAAAGAAGATACCAGTACACACACACACACACACACAGAGATATATAAGCTATCTGTGTTTAACATTCTTCCACAGGACGGGAAGATCAACAATGACATTGAATAAAAAATATGGAGAGAGAGCATATGGAGATGCTTCAGTACCTCTCTGAAACTAAATGTATCATGCAAGAATGACAAGAGCTTATTAAGGGTGAGGTCACAAGGTGACAACCGAGAATGAGACTACCTGGTCTAAAGAAGATTATTACAAATGAGAGACCAGAACAAATGAGTTACGATAAATACATTGTGATTGATTACAGCTTAAATGTTTAATTGAATTTGAGATCCTACTGATGTTACTGTTTTTCCCGATTGCTAAAACACTAAAAGTGAATGCCCAGACCAAAGCGTCGAAACCGTACCGTTTGCGTACATTTCGTACACACAGGCACCATATGAATAAACACATTGTCGGCATGGCACCGTAAACAATTCTGTAACACACAGTGCAAAACACTACACACATTGGCCAATGATGAAACACTGTGCAGTCTGCACGTCCATTCAATAGTTAAAAAACACACACGACATTAGCAACACCCCCGCACACACAATAAAACACTGAACACCAATCAGTCACTATATATATAATTCAGGTATGAGCACCTGTCATGAGACAATTGTGAATATGGAGGCTGAAGGACCAAGGAGAAGGAGTAGATGTGGAAGAGACGGGAAAAGGGAGAGGAGAATGAGGAATAGACAGGGGAAGAGGGAAAGAAGATTGAGGAAGAGACTGGTAAAAACCAGACATCGGGACTGAAATATCATTGGCCGAAGGGCCATCGAGAACGTCGCCGAGCAGTGCGGGGGCAACATCACCATGTGGGCCGCCATTAGTGGTCAAGGGGTCCTCCATCACCATGCCACTCTGGGTCCCGCTCCTGCGAGCAATGGAGGAGGCATGCGGAGACATCGAGGTGGGGTCGATCCACGGGTGGATACGCCACACCCGGCGATATTTTCCCTGTTGCTGGCGAGGGAGAACATTGCCTGTGATGTGGATGAGTTGATGTGGCCCGAGCCCAATCGACGGAGTGATCCCTGACTTGGATGGGAGTTGTTGTGCTACCCGTACAATGTATCACTGAGGCTTGGTTGCGGGAATAAAAACGGTTTAAAAACTACAAAAGACAGAAGTGTCTTGAGTAAATTTGACCAGTGTGTTGTGTCTGTTTGACTATTACTATTATATTACTGACTTGCTGCTTCTTGCCATAGTTATTAGACTGGCCACAAAGATTTTTTTATAGAGCATCCTTAGCTATATACTTGACTAAGCTACAAGACTGAATGCTAGTATTGACAATGCTAATTTACTGTGGAAATCCATGGGTAGCACTAGTGACACCCTTCTGGAGAACCGCTACATTGCCTAGTTTGACCGAGTGTGGCTCAGACATTTACCACCCGGGTCAAAGAGTAGGGAGATGATTGGATGATAGGATTACTAACAACAAGAGATGTTTTTAACCATTCTGTGCAAGTTTTGTATTTTATTGAGTAGGAGTCTGAATCCTGCCACAAGTCCACATCAAAGAGAAGGTGTGATTTCATGCCAGGGCTAATTAAAAAGTCATCCCAGAGCCAAGCCAGTCTAAACCTACAAGTAGACTGTTTGGGTTCACAGACTAACTGGAGGAATGCTGAGGAGGTTCCAGCTGAGCACACAGATCATACTGTGTGTAGATGGAAGAGCATCCAAGACTGGTAGTTAGTACCCAGTAGAAGGAGATGAACTGAGCCAACAAAGACTTGGAGAGGAACATTTGATATGACTTTTGGCCACACAGAGATACTGACAGAGTGCACACATTTGATGTGTCACAACCCAGAATGACTGAAACATCACAGGGATAGACAGTTCTAGTAAGGTTTGAATGACTGTACAATAGAGGGACAAGAACTACGAAAGGCAGAAAAAGATAGGTTCAATGGAATCTGACAGCAGAAGTTTGGAGTGGTTCTAACCTGTAAAGTATCATGAGGGCCAGTTGACAACAGTCAACAGACAACAGATGGACGGACCCCGGACCATGGGAAACCTCATGCAGAAATACCAGAGGGGAGGAGCGTAGAATACCTTTAATGTTGATACATTGTTGTAAATTACTGTGACAAATTTAGGAAGAATAAATCTATTGGGAATATAGAGATTTAGGTTAGAGAAGATTTAGGAAGGTTTGACAGTTAACAGAAGAATGGTAGTTGAGGAAAAGTTAAGATGAGAATTGAAAAGAGCTTAATGTTAGCCTAAGAGAACCCCAACGGACTTCAGTCAAATTTAGATTTGCTCTGCAAGTAAGTCTGGCCAAGAGCCCATTCAAGCCCATTTCTAATTTTTCCAAATCGAGGCACCAATAACAACCGTTGAGGCGGGCTTCATACGAAGATGACAGCGCAGCTTAATACTGTCATTGGTTGAAGCAGACAATTACAATGATAGCTGCTGCAATGGAACATCTGTAATATCACTCGTTCGAATCAGCTATCCTGTTTTATGCGATTTGAATGTTTCCTTTTTTGTTAAAAACAGAGCAAAGAACAACAGTCGAAGCCTTCATATTTAAAAAAAGATGTGAGCGTCGTCCATTGGTGACGCCTCTTTGGAAATGGGCTGTGAATGAACCTTGCCCAGACCCACTCTCAGTCAGAACTGAGATGGGTCTGGTGTTAACCAGGCTAGCTTAATGTAGGGACTATAATTACAATGAGCTTATAGAGGAAATCATTACAATGAAGTGTCATGGCATATTATGTTAACATGATTTGAATGTGAGCTTAAGCATTGTTTTCTCTTTTGTTCCAGAATGCATGAGACCAACTGGACTGAGAGTTGAAGCAACCCATGATTTGATCTTCCCTAGTAGCACTGAGTTATTTGGAAAGTTTCCACACAAAAGTGACTGGAATGCTTACATGGTTGATGAAGTCCATCACAATATATATTTTACTTTTTCATTTATCATTTAACAGTTAAATAGTTTATCTATTTCCTATTTTACATTTCCCATTTTCCAATTTACCCATTTTCCAATTTACCCATTTTACCATTTACCCATTTTACCAATTTCCCAATTTCCCATTTTCCTCGCCTCATATTATAATTAGAAGGGAGTGTCTAAACTGCATGCGCAGTATCTGATTGACCATTGGCTAATGATTGTGCGCAACAAGTACTTGGTTACTACTGTCTGTTGGGACTAATGCTACCGTAGTTAGCCACTAGATGTCAGTAAGATTAATTATAGTCAAAATGGGGTCTTACAGTGAAATTGCAACAGACATACGCATTTTGAGGAAATATTTTTTTGCATGCTACCAATACGCCAAAGTGGCATGTAAAATGTACACCAAAATCATATCTAAGCGTTCACCTAAACTTTACCCTAACCTTAACCATACTGGAGTGTTACCTAACCATAGCCATTATCTGTAAGGTTAGGCAACCTTAACTGTTCCTAGTAGAAACGTATGGCGCCTATAGCATGCAAAATATTAATTTGGTGCATAAATAACACAAAAATGTGAAGTGTAATGTTGTTATCAATACGCAAAGGGGTGAGCGCGCTGAGCCCTAATCGCTACAACCCAACTCGCAAGATATAAACTTTTTTCGCTTCATAGGTATAAGCATATAACGGCCGTTATTATTCACGGCCCATTTGGGAAATTTCCCGACAGCCAGTCCGACGCTGATACACTGATAATGTTGTTATAATGTTATAATGACTTGGGCAAGTGTACGGATTTGAGCGAATTTGACAAGGGCCAAATTGTAATGACTAGACAACTGGGTCAGAGCATCTACAAAAATGCAGCTTTTTGGGGTGTTCTTGGTTTGCGGTGGTCAGAAACCTATCAAAAGAATTTAGAAAATAACTATAGTTTATTTTTGTGTAATTTGGAATAACTTTATACCAATAGCCTACACTGCAAAGGAATAGAGCAAATTGCTGCATTTATTCCTGTAACATGAAGTACATTCTATACAGTACAGATGTGCCATTTTAGTTCTGTGAAAATGTAGCGCCGTCAAACAACTTCCAATTAGATTATGGTGTCACAGAATGTAATGTTAGAAAATGGCGAGCCCATAAATACATTCTTAATAATGCGAACAGTCAGAGAAAAGCTTTCCGTGGTCCTTACAGCGGCTGCATCCAAGACATAGACAGGAGAGTGTGTGAACATGTGACAGAATGATGGTATGCCTATCACCAGAGCGTCATTCATCTGAAGGCTTTGGAAATTTTCAAGAGCTGAACATACCCGGCCGCCACCTACTTTAAAGCCAGCCTCTGTTGATAACTGACATTTATTACACTTGCCCTCAGTTTATTGTCATTATATATCATAAATATCAAAATGTTTCCAGAGCTGTATATGCATGTATATAAAATCTGTGAGTTTAAAAAAGTTATGTATTCTTCATACAGTTCCATTTTAGATTAACTATATTAGACTGTTATATAAATAATAAATAAAATTAACAACATTCAATTAACAACATTAACAACATTCAAGCAGTAGTTTAATCTTGTTTAATCTTGATCCTATTTGTGTCTTTTAATCTTGATCCTATTTGTGTCTTTTAGTGCACATCATCCATTCTCTTGCAGATGCTGTACCTGCATGAGGCATGAATTTATTCAAACTATATTTCACAAATCTATTTCCCAGTATGTACTGTACACAAATTTAAATTTAGGCTAGCTGACTTGTTTTTGTTTAGTCTTCCTTCAGTAGCAACAAAAATAGATTTTTTTTGGTTTATGTGGGTGTTTTCAGGTGCCTGTTCCATGCCACACCACAAATACCTCCTGCCATCTCTTTGCCACCCCAGATGAAAATGTCTAGATCTGCCCCTGATATAGGCAGCACTAATTAAAATGTTATTTTTCAAAATAAAAGCCAAATTGAAATATAACACATTGCAAAGCATTCCACAAACTGCCTTTATTTTGAAAAAGAAAATTTTGAGTGCTGCCAGCATAGTTTTGCTAGAAGAACAGCAATGAAGGTTTGTTTGTCCATCATTAGCTTTCGCTATACAGGTTCTGGCTGGTTACATCAGTGGCAAGATAGTTAATATCAACACAAACCCAATATGTGAAATAGTTTCAGTATATAGTAAATTTTTAAAACAAAGAGCAATATGAATTTATGAGTTTAAAACTTGTTCATCTTGGTAAAGATCGTGTTTCTAGCTAAAGATATTTTTTATCCAGGTGCTATGAACTGTAATGTTTTCTCCCAGAAGTGGAAGCCAGATGCATTCAGGATGTCATGCTGCTGAAGCCAAGGTTACCCATAATTCACCCCGATTTATAGGATTCCAGTAAAATTATACATCTCCCAAAAGTATCTCTGTAAGAATGTAGCAAGAATTGTTAACTGCTTTGGGTGATGCAAAGTTTGAGGAAGAAAAATTAATCTGTTGGTTAAATTAATAGTTTGAAGACATTTTCAACAAATATATATTGTCATGAGGATATAGATAAATATGTTTTCTAGAAAAGTATGCCATTGCCATCTACTGTACTGGCTCGTTTGGCAATCTGGAGTATTGGTATTGGTACATGTACTTGTTTTAAAAACATTATGAAATGTGATTTTGTGTTCTCCCATCTCCATTCTCAAGGATTAAACACGAGGATGCATTACGCCACAATTTTACATTTTTCACATTCAAGCTACTGTAAATAATGGTAAACCAACATATTATACTGACTAATAGACCATAGGTTTTACACAAATGTTACTAGTTTTCTGTCTTGGGGTGGATTATTCCTTTAAAGACCAACATGTAGCAAAACAGTAAGAACCAACACAATACAAAATGGAAAAATCCAACGAAATAGAACAGGAGATTTTCTAATATAGTTCCCTGAAAATGTAATTCCTGAAATGAATGGTTGGTATCATTTTCAGACTTATGTCTTTGGGGGGGAATATTTCTTCTATTAAGGTTGACATGTGAATGAACAGAAATCAAAATAAACATATGCACCTTCATTTTTCTATCCACCCTGCACAATATCCCTCCCACCAAACATGGCCTCCCTCAACCCCCCCACCAAACATGACCTCCCTCAACCCCCCCACCAAAACATGACCCCCCCAACCTCGCCCCTACACAAAACACAGATATACAAAAAGCATAAAGCAAATATAAAACAATATAAAAACAAAAAGTATATCACATGACCAAAACATACAAACACAGAAATAAAAAGAGAATTTTGAGTAAACACACCTTAAAAAAATAGGCTAACATCAGAACACGATTAGTCAGGCAGTCTCTGGAGAGAAAAATACGAAAAAAGAAATAGGGGCTGGGAAGACTTCCACTGAAGGAGATTTTTGCATTGAGCCAATAGAGTATTGAAAGCCACAGTGTCTGAATGTTTTGGGTTGAATGAGAGTAAGTCCTCGGAAACACCAAAAACTGCAGAGGTAGCGGAAAAAATGAGATAGAGGCAGAGAGTGTTTAGAGGCCAGGTCAGGGAAGCTGTTGTAAATGTTATAAACCATCTTAATACCTTTCCTTGCCCAGAGAGAGAAGGCATTTGTCAATAAGGGAGGGGAGGGAACTGTGTTTTTGCCAATGGGGCCCATAAGAGGAGAATTTAAAATGATGCCGGAAATGGTACCAGATCTTTAGTTAGGACTGTACTACAGGGTTGTGAGTGTAGCGAGAGGGTGAGATAGAGAGAGCAGAACACAGTGAAGCCTTTAAAGGTTCAGTGTATAATATTTCTAAGGATCTATTGACAGAAATGCAATATAAGATCCATAACTATGTTTTCAGTGGTGTGTAAAGACCTTACATAATGAACCATTATGTTTTTATTACCTTAGAATTAGCCATTTATATCTACATACACCCCCTTTTATGGAGGTCGCTATATTTTGTCGTCATGTTTCTACCGTTGCCCCTTAGCGAACAAACAGCGCTACAGAGTGCGTTTCGTCACTTCCTTGAAAGAGAAGCAGCAGCAGAAGAAGAAGCAGCGGCAGAAGAAGTTGTAGGTTTCTAACTATTAGGGCTGGGCGGTATGACCAAAAATGTATATCACGGTATTTGTCAAAATTACCGGTTTCAAGGTATTTGACGGTATTTCTTTTTCATACATAATCAAGTGTTCCCAACATTCTTTCTACAGTTTGAGAGAGGAATTATTGCAGTAGATTGACTTAGGATGGTCTATTTTACTGTCATGATGAGTGAAAATTGTAGAATAATTCCACACTAGTAGCTTACTGTACTTTAGCGAATATACTTCGTGTGATATGCACGTTTTTACAAAAGGTTCGGAGGCGCGCTATATAGAAAGTTTTTTACACACTGATAACTGCAGTCATTATTTTTGTTATGTGCTGTTGTTGTAGACCAGCTTTTCCTAAAATGGGATACAAAATAAATTATATTCTATATATAAGGCCCTATGAAGTTAGTGTTATTTTTTGGCCAATTCCGTTTTATTTTTTCCAAATTCCGTGATTTCCGTTATTTTTTCCAATTTCCGTGATTTGGACAAAGGTTGCATTCAGAAGCCCGCACCCGAACCTAAAATATAGAGAATTTTGCTGTACAGTTTGCAAAAGCATTGCCAGGAAGGCTAAATTTACTTTCCATATGAACAAAGTACTTATTTCTAGACAGGCAGAAGGCTATTTCACGAAATCTTAGTGTTAATAACACATTATTTCTTCTTACAGATGAATCTACCCACAATAAAAAATAAGAGTAGACAAAGATTTCCTAAGATATGGCAGAAAAGTGGAACAACGACAAACAGAAATATTTATAAACATTATTTTAATAAGTTGTAGCTATCAGGCGCAATCGTGTGGACAAAGCCATAACATTCAGCAGCAGTCCCGCTATTTCGACCTTGCTCTCCCCGAGTGCGAGCTGCCTGATTAGCAAGACCGTCAGAGAAATGCTTCAGGCGAAAGAACATAGTAAACTATACCTAGTTATATATCATAGTTATATGCATTTGGATAAGTGATTGGAGAAAAACAAGCGTTGTTTGATTGGAAAATGTAGAATGGAGTGAATACCGTTGTTAATCGCC
>JACXGM010019722.1:0-18241 GCA_016801145.1 Umbra pygmaea
ATAGCCTACACACTGATTTTTTTTGCCAAAAAAGGACAAGTCAACAATATTCGATTAATTTGTTTTGCTCAATCAATGTACTTGTTAAATTACAATTAATTTTACTTGTCCATTCGGACAAGTGATTCTACGAGCTCCTTGTCCGACCACTTTTTTTACTTGTCCCGGACAAGCGGACAAGCCTTAATGTCGAGCCCTGCATAGTGTTGCATTTGTTTGACAGGTATTTTAATGTATTGTCTGTTTGACAGGTATTTTAATGTATTGTCTGTTTGATACGGACCAAAATCAATGTATTCCCTTTCATTGTAGAGACAGTACATACATTTACTATTTACTCCTCAAAACTTGTTAAACAACCAAGTATTGTAACATTGATTAATTTACACACCCTGTACATTTTTTGTTTGCTCCCATGACCGCTCAACACTGTCAGGGTTGCACATGAGAGAATACATTAAATAAAATTGTGATCAGCATGAAGCAACACATTAGTTTAATGGAATACACAATTGTAGTCAGTGATATCGATGAGCGTGAGGCATTTATAAATACATGGCATTTTTTCCCCAGCTTTTCTTCCTGCTTTATGTCTGTATTATATTCTTTTATGCTCTTCAAATTTCTCTAAAATTATCATTTACATTTCAGCGAAATATGCGGCTGTCATAGACTTGTCCATGTCTGCGATTGGTCCTGGTGCACACACCGTCTATTTTATGTGAACGCGCTTGTCACTAGATTGGAAAACTCTGGGTTGATTTTTTTATCTTTTAATTTTATTCTAAAAGTGGAATAAATACAAGATGTTTCCAAAGTCAGTGAGTCTCAATCTATTTTCTTGATTTTCCCTATCTGCATTGTTCTATTGGCCAAGAGGGTGTAGTTATTTAAATCTCAAACTCTGTTTAATGGTTTGAAGCGTGTTGCCGTATTAACCTGCAACTCAATGTCATGTCGGTTTAAAAAAATACTGAGATGGTATTAAAAATGGTATTAAAAGGTATTGAATTTACGTCAAGGATTTCTGTATATACCCTGGAAATGAACACGGATCAAAATCCGTGGCAGTTTCACAGAAAAGTCTGCGATTGGCGCACAGTGAGACATTGCTGTTAACTCGATGTAAGCCTTTCCCAAACCCCTTACCTAACCTTAACCACTCAGAAACCTTGCTGTTAACTCGATGTAACTTGTATTATGTCGTAATGTATTGTTTGTAATCATGGTGATAGTGAGTAAAAAATGATAAAAAAGCACATTTGCAACACGTCTGCATCACGCTAAAAAGAGAATATATGCAAAGTGTCCGCATGGATTCGAACTCGCAACCTTTGGTATGTGAGTCGCATGTTTATACGCCTGCCCACCATCCCCAACCTACCAACCTGCAAAACGCGGACTTCAAAGGATGCAGCCTACATGGCCTTCGGAGGCTGTGAATGTAGCCGTCATTGGATAACTGATTGAGCCACCAGGTGTTCCCAATTACCGCCTAGCAAATGGTGCGAGAGAAGAGCTGCCATCCTACATGAAATTTGTGAAATTTCAAGTAACTATTGAGCCTGAATTGCTAACTATGGAGCCTGAATTGCTAACCTTCATTTTTATTTTATTTATGTTATTGGAGGAATTATACACTTTGATATACGTTGACATTTTGCCTTTTATTTTGAAGGTTTTATCATAATACCGAACTTATGACATCATCGTTAGTTTTGCTAGCAGAATACAGCTCGAGGAAGAAGCAAAGCGAGAGGCAGGTCCAATGGGTTGACAAGTTTTAACCCTGTTTTGTTTTCACACAGTTGAAGCATGAAAATAAAATACAATAAAAAACAAAGAAAAACGTACATTTATATGTGAATTCCTTGGCCACCACGCTATTAACACCAGCTATTTTCTTGGAATACAATTGCGTCGTCAACAGTGCGCTATGAATTCTGGGGAAGGGTAGGCTGCGACGTGTCCTTTTTTGTATCCTTCATTTGCCCGAGTAGATGATGGGCGCATTTGGTGTCACATTTGAATGAAATTCCAAACTGGGGCAGATTTGTCGCGCCGCGGTGTGGAAAGCGGCCTTCGAAGGGTGCAGAGTTTGATTTGAGACAGCCTTCGTAGTACTGCTGTGATGCAATCGGCCTTCAAATGCATGAAATCAGCCTTCAAATACGGCCTTCGGAGGATGCAGCCTACACATTGTAAAGTAAAAATACAGGACAAAACATGATTTTTTTTTAAATAAGGAGACTTGGAAACTACTTGAAATATGGGGCTTTCCCGGGAAAGGGATGAGATGTCTGGTCACCTTAACAGAATGTCTGCGTTTTCAGAATGCAAGATTATATTTTTTCTGCATTTTCATTTTTCTGCATAATAAATGCTGAATTCTGCATTAATGTGACTACTAATTTATAAAGAAGTTATAATTGTAGTTTTTTAATTCATGATTGTCCATTTAAGTGGCATTGGCTGATTTTAATCTTGCCAAATTTAAGTTTTGAGAGTGTTTAAAATAATGTATCAAAATTTATCACAAGTTATGAGTACATATGAAATTTTGCATGGGAATGTATGTTAATTGCTGTGTGGATTTATTATTTAGTCATGTTAAATAGTACACTCAAGGCCCCCCTTGGGACTCCCCCGTACCCCCGCTGTTGAGAACTGCTGCTTTAAAACAAACTCTACACTAGCTAGTTCTTACAGATTGTAGCTATTACATGTTCTTGAGTGCTGTTTCAGTGTGTTAGGTACTTGATGTTTATGTTTTGTTGCCAGCAATGTGTGACATACCTATGTCTAATTTCACTTACAGAGCAGCAACACTTTGATGTGGAGAAGAGGTTGGCCCAGAGTCAGGAGCAGATTGTGTCTCATGTCAGGAGTTACCAGGTTCTTAAAGATGAGAACAACAAACTCAGTAAGTCAACTGGTATCTACTAATGATATGCACAATTCCAATTGATTAAATAGCTATTTAGTAGGCTAACTGTTTTTCCTCTTTCTGTGCAGTTGAAAAGATAAACAATTTGAAAAGTGTAAATGTGGAATTTTCAGATGAGACGGAAACTCAGCAATTGGTAAGAATATGTATAATATGCAACATTATTTGTACAGATATATACATGCAGGGAATATCATTTTAGCTTATTTTGTGTCATTGAGGGCTTAAAGATTAACACGAAGACATTTTTCTACGGCAGAGCAAAGCCAAATATCAGATTGAGGTTGAAAGGAGGGAGCTGGCCCGTCTACTTGAAAAGAGAACTCAAGAAGTGGAGAATCTCACAGGTAAGAAGGACTGTTAGAGGGGCAACGAAGACAATCTATTTTTGTGTAACGAGGGACACATTGAGAACCAGGTCTCATTCACAAGTGTTCCTTGTGAACACAACCCCCATAAATGGCATACACACATTCACAATTATTTTTTTTCCGTTTATTGGCATAAGATGGGTGCATATGCAAGTGAAACTCTAAAAGTTTAACTCTTTCATGACATACAGTTTGCATATGCATTGCCCCATAGAAATATATCACGTTTAGAGGTTGGCTATTTAATCTGCCTGGTCGAAAATGAGTTTTGTCCGATTTTTTTTCTTTAGAGGAAGAACATCCTTCTAGTGTTACAAATAGATAAGAAACTTTATGAGAACTGTGTGCAGCCCATCTGAGGTGAGCTGCTCCTTGTCACATGCTGCAACATCTAAATTCTCGCTGATGTTTTGTGGCTGCAGAGAAGCCAGGGTAAGTGTCTAGCTAGAATTCAACTGATCTTTCAGGGCTCACGCGCTCTCGCTCTCGCTGATATCCCTATCATCTTACACACTGCTGAGCTGTGTGGTACATTGATTCTTCACAAATATAGATGATTATTCACAAAAGTAGCGTTGTGACGTATACACGGGAATCCCCGGGAATGCCTGAAGACCAAGTCTCTTACCTGGAGTATATTTTTGCCTCCCATTGCCTAGCATCCACTGACGTATATTGTTCGAGACAAGATGTACTGTAGTTCACAAAGCAATCTCTCTTACTGTAAGTCATGGGGAAAGAGTTCTGGTGAAGTTTTTAACCTATTTCTTGATATTTACAAAATATAAGAGTCCCTACACAGTTATCAAAATCGATCTGGTTACAATTCCTGTTGAAATCAAATTATTACAATCAGTAATAGATGTACTACTGTACTCATTACTAGTTTATGATGTGCCCATTACTACAGTAGTTTATGAAAGCATTAACGGACAGTGTATGATGTACCCATTATTACTTTTAGATGAACAAAATGAACAATGGTGATTGCTAATAAAAATAAAAGTAGTAACGATTGGTGTATGATTAATATACTGTAACAGCATAAATATACAATGGCAGTGCGCTGGAGTAGAACCCTGGTCACCTGGTTAAGAGCCCTTAGTTGTTTTGCACTACACCATCAAGACTCTGAACCCAATATGTTTTCAAAGGAGTTGAGTTTAACTGATTAGACTTGTGTAGGATTTCGTAAATGAAAAGGTATTTTAAATATACAGTAGGCAGTTTACATGAGACAGTTATATTGTAAGACAATAGTTTAATGATAAAAGCGCTACAAATAATACATTTAACTTCAGAAGGTAGTTATTTTACTGATAAAATAATCTGTACTGTACAATGTGTTTAAGGGAAATGATTTGGATGAATGTGCACCCTGGAGCCACCTGGCAGCAATTTGTTGTATTGTTTTCTTTGAAAAATTGCCACACATTTTATTCACTCGGCCGAAGTGCACCTTGTTATCCCACGGTACAGCTCCACCCCTTTTTCGCCACTTTGTCGTGTGACGTCTGTATGGATAGTACCAAAAAATATGTTCTATATATTCTGCTTTCTCTAAGCAAAATCTGCAGAGTTGGGAAGATTGTATTCCCGACTTGTATAGGTTTGTATTTGTTGCCATTATTTTTTATAATAATTTGAAATGAAATATACTAAGATTTGAGTCTGGTGGTGTTGTGTATCAATCCAAAAACAATATGACATGGGATCGGAACATGAAATTTCTTCCCAGCTATTTTGTAATTTATATGGCACAAAAAACAGTTTTTTATTCTTAAATGGAATCTGTGTATTTCTTTGTTTTATCTGTATTTTCTTCAACCACGTGTGATCTTTGATACATGGTCGACAGACAAGATCTGACTTTTTCCCTTTTTGTACTTTCTTCTTCCAAGTATATGGTATTGCTGCAGTTAGTTGATTGTATTTTTGTATCTCCATATGTTTTGTTAACTGTACGCAAGACGTCACTTCATCGGCTTCATTAATAACGTAATTTACAGAGATTATTCTTTTTCTAAACATCTTAATAAAAAAAATCAAAATATACAGGCTTTTTATCAACTAGTATATTAGAGTTTAGTCACAATTATTGTAAGATTTGGTCTCTATTTTCAGGTGGATTAAATTGAAATTGCAACCAACTTTTTCTATGGCTTGATTAAAAAAAATGACGTATTTGAAATTGTTTCTTTTTAAAATATTTGAAAATAGGCAGTTTTAATTTTTTAGAAATGGATAAAGGCCCTTACTGGACAATGGGTGAAATACTCTTATTAGCTTACTAGAGAAACATTTAGGATTTAGTAAATCTTTATTAAAACTGATGCTTTTAATGAAAGGTCCAAAGCTTTAATGTTCAAAAACTTTTGACCTCTGTGTTTATATTCATTATACAAGTATGCTTGTATCATCCATGCATGAAGCCTGACTGATTAGGATTAGTAACATCCGATAAAACCTTTTTAATTCTAAGAACTTTGCATTTGGCTACAATTTTGGCATCACAGGATTGCACTGTAAGAGGCCTCCAGTTTTTTAAATATACAGGGTCTTTATATGCTTTCCAGCTCCTCCGGATCACTGTATTGTAGGGTTCCAAGTAAAATCTTCGGGAAAGTTTTGCATTATTTTTTCATTAAACCTAATTTTCACTACAATATCAATTAATCTTTACGTGAGCTGATAAACACATGCCTCATTTAGTATTTTCAAAAGTCTTTTAAATTTGATTCAGCTGACCACACCAGAATGTTCCCATATACATCTCCTCCTCGCTCCAGGACAGATTTGTAAGAAAGAACAAGAAACTGTTCGGGATAATGGCCACACAAGCTTAAAGGGACTAAGTAATTTAAAATTTTGTAGGGCAGTGGACATCGGGCATGGCCATTTGTGTCATAAAATTACATTGTGCCAACACTTTTTGAAGTGAATTTGTTGTCCTAACTTAATTCTTTACTATTTTCCACAGAAGATGTCAAGAGGCTCAATGACAAGCTAGTGGAGACCAATACAGCCAGGGTTGACCTCCAGCTGAAACTGGATGAAATCCAATCCTCTGAGGTCTCCATTCAGGTAAATTAATCCAGAGATCATACTAGATATTTACTTATGGAATAAGTGCCACCAGGATTTGAAATTGAATTCAATTGTTTTGAAATTCTAATGATTGAATTAGAAGGTTAGAAATTGAATTTAACATTATTGAAATAGTATTGCTTGAACATAATTGAATGTAACATTTAGTGTATGTTCCTTTTGAATCTTACATGCACAATTTGAATTGTTGTATTTTACACATTTAAATTGAATATTATGGTTTTGAATTGAATTTAACTTTAATTTCAGTCAACTTGCCAGTATTTAATTTATTTGGATATAACTAACAATTCATGTTTCAAATGTGAAGAGCACATGGCGCAAGTGGCAAATTTGCCAATTTTTGTGTTCTCTGGCAAATGCCAAACGTCCTGCATGGTGTTGGGCTGTAAGCACAACCCCCACCTGTGGACTACGGGCCCTCCTACCATCCTCATGGAGTCTGTTTCTGACCGTTTGAGTGGCCACATGCACATTTGTGGGCTGCTGGATGTCATTTTGCAAGGCTCTGGCAGTGCTCCTCCTGCTCCTCCTTGCACAAAGGCAGAGGTAGCGGTCCTGCTGCTGGGTTGTTGCCTTCCTACGGCCTCCTCCATGTCTCCTGATGTACTGGCCTGTCTCCTAGTAGTGCCTCCATGCTCTGTACACTACGCTGACAGACACCGCAAACCTTCTTGCCACAGCTCGCATTGATATGCCATCCTGGATGAGCTGCACTACCTGAGCCTCTTGTGTGGGTTGTAAACTCCATCTCATGCTACCACTAGACTGAAAGCACTGCCAGCATTTAAAAGTGACCAAAACATCAGCCAGGAAGCATAGGAACTGAAAGGTGGTCTGTGGTCACCACCTGCAGAACCACTTCTTTATTGGTGGTGTCTTGCTAACTGCCTATAATTTCCACCTGTTGTCAGTTCGATTTGCACAACAGCATGTGAAATTGATTGTCAATCAGTGTTGCTTCCTGAGTGGATAGTGTGATTTCACAGAAGTGTGATTGACTTGGAGTTACATTGTGTTGTTTAAGTGTTACCTTTTATTTTTTTTAAGGGGGTGTATTTGTTTGTATTCCAACTAAAAGCATCAAATAACTGACAACAGATTAGAACTACAATGAGCATCTGATGTAAATTAATACCTATGTTCTTATTGAGGCTTCGTGTCACCACTGTATATCAATCATGATTTAGTTGATTTTCACCCTCTACACTTCAAAACCAGAAATATACTGCAGAGCTGTAGCAAGAAGAAAAGTACTACAAACTAACAATACAAAAGACTACAAACTAGTTTTGTTTTTCTCATGGATTTGTTTAAGATTATGACTGCTAGGACAGATGCCAAACTGCTTACGCCAGCTTTTACATGCCACAGGAAACATTTTCCAGGCAGGGTTGGAGAATCTAGAATCAAATCCAGTGGTCTAATTTAAATTGGTTCATTAGTGGGCTCAAATTACTGGCACCCCTGAATGGCAATGAAAGCCAAACTATTCAACACAAGAAATTACACAAATCAATGTTCCGTAATTATTTGCTCACATTATTAAACGTGCAATATGTAATTTTTGGCCGCCAGGGGGCTCTCAATCAAAACAATAGCAAAAGATGTACTTGAATGACGTCGGGAGGTTGCGTGGGATCATGGGTTTTGTTATCGTCGTCAATCACAACCTTCCAATCTAGCTTCTCCGGCAGAAAAAATGTTCACTGACAAAGTAATATATTGTTAAAAAAATTATAACTTTGTTCACGTTATGTTTAGCGGCTCCCTGGAACTTGGAACAACTACAGCAGTCACATGTTATATGACGCCATTTATGGGCGACAAAATGAAACGGCCCGTGTCTTCGAATTATATTACAAATTTTTCTGGATTTGAAAGTTAGTGGAAACATTTAGGATAATGTAAGTACACAACTAAGAAATATATATAAATATATATATAAATATATATATATATATATATATATATAAATATATATATATATATAAATAATATATGTATAGTGATGTTTGCTTTTAATGCAAAGTATGTATTTTGTTATTGTTTTGATTGATATTACATATTGTACCTTTAATTACTTAGTGCAAACACCTCTGGCATGGAGTCTCTTCCCGTAATGTTTGACAAGGGTAAGGAACACATTGAGGGATTTTGGACCATTTATCTATGCAGATCCTTTCAAGATCCTTCACGTTCTTGGGTTTGCAATTATCAAATGACCTCTTCATCTCAGCCCAAAGGTTTTCAATTGGATTGTGTTTCAGCTACTAAGATGACCATGGCAAAAGATTTATTTTATTGTCACAACCATTTCTTGAGTGGGTCTTGAGGTATGTTTAGGTATTGTCTGGTTGGAAACTCCACCTACGGCCAAGTCCCTGCCTTCTTACATAGGCAAACAGATAATCAGCCAGAATTGCCTGATATATGGTGGAATTCATTGTCATCAATCTTGACCAGTGCCCATGGACCTCTCGAATTGAAACAGACCCAAAACATCACTGATCCACCACCATATTTTACCGTTCGTATGAGGTGCCTCTCCTTGTATGCATCTCTGTTTCGACGCCAAACATGCCGATGCTGTATCTGACAAACTTTACATTTTGGTGTCATCTGACCAGAGCACCTTCTTCCAGTCATAATTTAAATGACATTTGGCAAACTCAAAGAACTTGCGTCTGTGTCTTTGTCAAAAAGGTCTTTCTTCTGGCAGCCCTTCCAAAAAGGCCGTGGTTGTGGAGGTGGCGTCTGGTGCTTTTTGGTGGGTGACCCCAAGACCCTACCAAGGCCTACAATTCTTTCAAAGTGGTTCTTGGGGATTTTGAGGCTTCTCTCACCATCCTCCTCCCAGGACGCAGTGTGATGACTCAGTATAATTTAAGACTTAGATTAATTTAAATTAGTGGAATTTAATTCCTGGTTTTATTTCGGTAGATGTTATTTACAATATTTAATGGTGCCGTTGATTGTGAAACCTTCATTTGGAGGACAACCATTTTTAATTTAATCAGTAAATTTTTTTGATTTGATTCATTAACACTTTAATAAAGTACAGTAATTGTCACATGTTGGTGTTTTGAGTTTTTCTATATAATTGTGTTTATTTTTTAGGGTAACAGTAATTTGAGCTCACTGTGTTATATATATATATATATAACACAGTGAGCTCAAATTACTGTTACCCTAAAAAATAAACAACACAATTATATAGAAAAACTATTGATTGACTTGTAATAATAGAATTGTGAAAAGTTGAGTCAACAAGACTCAGTTTTTGTTTAGCTAAATTGCTAGCTAAATAAACAGCTAGCTAAAAAATCTTACAGCAAAGTCTAACCACATGCTATATGAGTAACAACATCAGTTGGCTAGGTCCAGTTAAAATGTTATGGCATTTAATCAAATAATTAAATTAAATATGCAATTGTAGCTATACATTCTAGCTTGTAACAGGTAGGAAGAATCTACAACAAGGCATAGCTCATTGAGCGCTTACGCTTAGCTGGTGCAACAGGTATAAATATAAAGTCTGATGTAAAGGGCATTTTAGGTCTGACGTACAGTTATGACCTATATATGTCCAGCTGGTGCAAACGGCCCCTGATTGTTATTGGCTGTTTGGTAAGCTGAAGGAGCCTACATTGTGTGTGTGGTTGGAGTGAAAACCTAATGTTACCACTTCATGACCATGGCTGGAGTCCCCTGGCTTAAAAATGAGATTTATGTAACTTCTGTGAGTGCACCACTTTTAACCCTTTATTCTACTGATTCCACGGGTTATTTAAATAATTGACATGTTGTCGTTTCAGCACAGAGAAAAACGAATGGAGCAGGAGAAAGAGCTGCTGCATAACCAAAATATGTGGCTGAACTCTGAACTAAAGACCAAGACAGAGGAGCTGTTGTCATTCTCTAGGGAGAAGGGCAAGGAGATCCTAGAACTCAAGTGTAATCTGGAAAGCAAGAAGGATGAGGTACTACCACAATTGTATGGTGGAGCCAACTGGTTCCACTAACTATATTTATTTCTGTCGGTGCTATGGATGTCTGGTGTCTATTTTGAAGTCATTGGTATGAACCATCTTAACATTGTTGATGATGTAATCCTTTTTATCCATGGACGTGGCATATATGTGCAATGAGTGGTGAATTGGCTGGAATAATGCAATGTAATAATACACATTAGTTTCTTGTAGGGATGCACCGATACCAATTTTTCATTGCTGATACCGATCCAAGTACTGAACTTTGAGTACAGATCCAATACTAGTGTTTTAATGCTACATAATGTGAAACTTGCATCCCCCCTTTGTGCTGTCACACTTAATAGAGACATGGGACATGTCTGAACTCCGAATGTCTGTAATGAATCTAATTTACGACTTTTTACTCTACAGGACTGTTCAAGAGGGCCGTTTCAGATACATTGTCTCAGCTAGGCTGGTGGTAGATGCCACCATATTGTTCATCCAATACCATTATACATTTGAGAAGTGCAAAACATTTCTAACACTCAACTTATGCCAAATATTGGTTGAATCAGCTTTTAGTTTTACTTTGTTGTACATTTTATTTTAGAATAATATGTTTGGAAAACATGTCTGAGATTAATAATGAAAGAACTTTGCTAAATTAGTTCCCAACAAATCTAAAGTAAATGCGTCTTCAGCAATGAACCAAACAGAATACAACAAATATTAATAGTAAACCATATTCTGGCAAAGGAAAAATTTTGATTAACAGATTTAAATTTAATTAAGTTTGTCCTTGAAGTTAAACAGCCTTCCGTTACATTTGTGTGTGCTTCCGAATGTATGCTTCTCTGGTTAAACGAGAGCACCTCTTATCAGAATCCAATCATAAACACAGACTCAACCAACACCCCTGCCCTTCGTTTTACTGACAGCCCAATCATCCAATAAACATTTAGCAACCTGCTCCGAGTGCTTGACTTGTTACTTTCAACTTTCTCGAATCATGGATAACATTATCGTATCTCACTCCCATCATATTCCTTATTTGCCTAACTAAACGCATTTTGTCCTTGATATTTTCTACATTCTCTCCATGTAGTCTACCCGTGCTGACCCAGCAGAAGGGCTCTTAATTTTGAGGAGCTAAATATATTTTTTCATTTGTACTGCACTGTACTGTATGTGTCTGACACTGCAGGCTGGATTTCTCACTGACTAGCTTTGCGTTATATATGCACCTTGACAAGTGTCATTTTTGTCAAATCCGAGACATGAAATGTTTGAAGTAATAACAAATAATAAAACGTATTATACTATTTACAATCCACTTGCCACTGTGGCTGTTAGATTAGTCTAGGGTGGTACCATTGTTAATAACTATGAATTAGGGCTGCAACAACGAATCGATGAAATCGCTAAAAATCTATTCTTAAAATGTTTGGTAACTAATTTCATTATCGATTTGTTGGGTCTGTTGTTGCTCGCTGTGTGGTGTAGCTACGTAACTTAAAGAAAGAAAAATCATTTAAAACTGTCTGACTGTAATCTTCTAGATTATGGCAGAACTTCACTTTAAATTCAACAAAAGTTTTACGTGCAAACTCTGCAAAACAAATGGCACGGCACTGGAGCACCACCGTTCTTAGGGAGCACTTGAAAATAAAAAACGTTGGAGCGATAAGCGAAGGAGACTTAACAGCAGGGTAAGTTACTACATAATAGTAGCATGCGAAATAGTGCAAAACTATTTTATAACACAAACCAGCTCTTACTATTACAGTATTACAACAGATGCTTACCTTGTACCTCTTCGGGAGATGCTAATTTTGTTAAACATTTCATTATGCATTTTACTTCTGTCGTTTTTTTCACCACTACTGTGCACAAACTCCAGAGTCCTTCTCAAAATAAAAGTATTTATAAATCAAACTGTAAATAAGTCAAAATAAGCTTAAACAAAATTACTATTCAACAGGCCTTTTTTTGGACTAAGGTAATTTTTTAAACTGTTCTATTAAAGCTGTTTCTAGAATTGTTTTGTAATTAATTATTTCTAAATATCAGGTCCATCTAAACAAAGTAAAAAATACCATACTTTGCACCTTATTAAAAGAAATTGCATATCTTTTGCACAAGTTTTATAACTTACATTTGTCTGTTATGTGTTAAAATTGTCAATTTGGAAGAACATTTATTTTTTTACATAACATTATGGAAATATTTGAATGTCTGTTTATAATCGACAGATTAAACGATGATCAAAATAATTGTTAGTTGCAGCCCTACTATGAATTTTGTATTTTTTTTCAGATAATAAAGCCCTTAAGTGTTTGTAGTACCTGCAGTCCTTAATTCTCTAAGTACAAATGTAGGATTTTTAAATGCAAGCTTGATAAATGAGGCCCCAGCTGTCTGGAAAGCATTTAATTTGGTTGTTAAACCACTGGTCAATCCATGAGTATGTAAAATGCAGAACATGCCGCACATTTCTTTTAAATATGAAGGAAATTCTCTTGCCAAGTGCACACACTTTATACAAAACATTGTTGCAGCTTGTCTTAAAGTAGCTACAAGATTTTGTAACCATTTGAATTTATTGAAGCACATACTTTTCTATCCTACAAAATGATCTACTATTTACTGTATGTTGTTCATCCTTTTTTGTTTACTTAGAGTTACATACTGTCCAGTTTGTATAATTTGATTTGCTTACTGAGTGTCTTCTCATGTACTTAATGAAAACAAATTAGTTTCTGGTTGGATGCCAATTATTTGATATTTTACATTGTGTTGTTTATACAGACTAGAGGTCTGCTAATTTGTCGGACTGGCCGATTATGAGTTTTCAAAATAATTATTAATCTGCATTTTTGCTCAACGATTATGGCCGATATTTTTTGGAGAGAAATCACGTCCTCTAGTGTTACAATAAGATAGCTATTCACGTGGAAACTGCTGCTTGTCGTGAGCTAAAGTCCACCTGTTCCAAAGCCGCAGTATCAAGTCTGGAGGATATTGTGATTGCAGAGAAGCCATGGTAAGTTTGTTGCTAGCAGGAAAGGGTTCAGTTAAAATCAGTTGCATATAATCACTTGTTAGCTTCACATAGTTAATATTAGTCTAGAATAGTTGGTAGAGCTTGCTTTCGTTCCGACAGAACTGTTCCAATTTTTATATACCAAAACCTTTATTCATATTGCGTTGCAAATGATAAGGGGGATTTATAATTAATATTCAGATCAGTCAACAGTAGATCGAAACCGGGTGCTTGCACCAAATGAGTGCTGGTTTAATGAATACAGTATGTCTATTTGACAATGCAGGCACATAACTTTACATATATTCAAAACGATACACAGAATACAGGGTTTTTTACTTCCACATTTATTTAAAGGCAATAATGTTAGCAGGGAATATACGTCGCTAGTGTTCACAAAAATGGATTTTAAAGTATTTCTCATGTTGAGTCAGACATGGCGAAATGAGAGAAGAACATAAGGCTACATTCCGACTCTTCGCGCAAGAGAATAATTCTGTAGTTAAAGGTTAAATCCCATGTTTCTCAGTCACTGCTTTTGTTATATTTATATTCATTGTTGTATTTGTGTTTTGATTTTGAAACCAGATATATTTACCAAGTGCTTCTGGAAATTACGGCGGATATCTGTACTCCCATTGTGCAGCACCAAATCTGATTGATTGGTTAATTAAAGGAAAACTAAATGCACACGATAACATTTTTTTATTTTCTGCAAAAACAGATTTAATTGGAAAAGTTGTATCAAAATTGTACTATGCCTACTATGCCTACCGTTAACGTGGCATTTTGTTTGAACAAAGTTAAATAATTTGATAAATTTATTAGTTTTAATTTGTTTGTGTATTATATTAAAAAGTTATATTAAAAGTTTTTAAAATTGTAGTCATTATTTCCCCCACTAAAATCATAATCTGTCAATTAATTGGTATCAGCTTTTTGGGTCTTCCGATAATCGTTAATCTGTATCAGCCTCAAACCATAATCGGTCTACCGCTAATATAGACACTAGTTAGTGATTGTTTATGCCGGTGAGACTGGGCTATTCAGACAAGAAATAATTACTTAAATGTGTAGGCCAGTTTTAATATTCAAATATACGTCACCTCAAGTTTTTCGTGTACGCACTAACATTAATGCGGGCACTCTACTTTGGGAATAGCTGGTTTTATCT
The DNA here is from genome assembly GCA_016801145.1 of Umbra pygmaea. Lineage (NCBI taxonomy): Eukaryota > Metazoa > Chordata > Actinopteri > Esociformes > Umbridae > Umbra > Umbra pygmaea. The sequence continues at coordinate 14,621 of JACXGM010019722.1, forward strand.
AATCAGCACGTGGGGGGTTGGGTGTTTAATATTTATGTAGGGTGTTTAACATTTGTAACACAATGACTAGCTGAGTGCCCACCAATGCAGGTCTGGGCGAGGGGAGATTACGTGTCACCTTTCTAAAGAAATGATGCATGCTTTAAGGGTGTAGATAAAGCTGATATTTTTTTTACACAGAACAAGATTTCTGTGTCATGTACAAGGGTGCGCGTTAATCTTGGGTGCTCGCTAATCTTGGGTGATTGCTCTATGCGCTAAAATTAGGGGTCGACCGATTTATCGGTGCGCAGATTAATCGGCCGATCTTTTGAAATTTTTTACATAATCGGCATCGGCCAATATCAAGCCGATTAATAAGCAGCCGCATCTTGCGGGCAGCCTGGTCGCCAGGCCCTGGTGTTGTTGTTGTGGAACACGTGTACGATGCACGCTGCTCCTAGAGTCAATTACCAGAGTGAGCAGACCTCATGCAGTGACTAAGGAAGGAGCTGTTCATCTGAGAAAACAGTAAGGATAAAATTCTTATAAATCCTATTTAATGAAAAAACGTATGACATGTTACTGCCAACTTCGAGAAAAAAAATTTATTGGCGACATGACTTTTGGCTACTTTGGATATTCATATCTGTCATGTCGCAATAATTATGATAGAATTTTGCAATCACAGACAGTGGATCTGAGACTTTTATTATTTGTTCCGTTTGTTTGTCTATATTTGAGAGGGTTGTCAACTCAATGCAGAGAAAGAAGTTGTAGTTAAAAGAGACCACCGCACCATAGGCTAGTGAAGGACTGGCTTTGCTTTGCTAGCGTCGTTGCTAGGGTTGGTATCAGTCTATAATACAGAGTAGACCCGAGCTAATATGGCACATGTGCTTTAACTACCCGTATCTACCGGACCGAATAGCAACACGAATTTCTGTGCCTCATTTCGGTGCCACTGATATGCCTGGGTTGCTCTCTGATGCCCCGAGAACGAATGTTAGAATAACAGAAACATCACAGCATGTGACTCTAGTTAAGTGTTCTTGCTTTTGGCAAGGAACACATACTATTATCCGACATATATATTATTATTATTTTTATTATAGCCAAAATTTGCCCCCCTACTCCTCCCAGAGCTTCAAAAATCGATAAATAGAGTAATGTACCAAAACGTGCGGCTAGATCTCGATCGAGTTGCTATTGTTTTGTGGAAGGTTTTGTAAAACGATTAACGAAATATTACCGTTTTCGTGGCGAAAAAATCCCATAGAAATGAATGGGCCGAATTTACCTGGCGCTACTGCTCCCAGAGTTTTTATGCTAAAATTACAAGTAAGGTACTGAAACGTGCGGCTTGTTCCCCTTAACATTCCTGTCATTTCGTGAAAGGTTTCGAAAAATGGTTTTCAAAATAATAGCGTTTAAAAAAAAGTCCCATAGGAGTGAATAGAGAAATTCTTCAGAGTGACACTGCTCCCAGAGTTTTTATGCTACACACAAAATCTAGTGCCAAAACGTGCGGCTCGTTCCCGTTCACATTCGTAACGTTTTGTGGAAGGTTTCATAAAATGGTTGTTCGGATATTACCGTTTTTGTAGCGAAAAAATCCTCCCATAGGAATGAATGGACAAGCTAGAGTGGAGGCAGCTCTTACCTGCCGAATCTTCAAACTATTTCTAAACTGCCGCCACTCCTACATGTTTCACTCCACATACACAAATGTTATATCAAAACGTTCATCTATTTCTGCTGTCACTAACAATGTCAAAATCTAAGCCATAAACATAATAGTTTTTACACTATGACCATTTGTTTGGAACTCACATTCTCCATAGACATTCATTGAAACAGGCACTTTACCATTTTTTATAATAACCCTATTTCTAACTTGTCACTGTGTCTACAGTTTTAGGGTTTCATGCACATGTTATATATCAAAATGTTGGCCTGGTTCTTAGGATTCCAACAATATAAGTCTCTAAGCTGTGGGATGTATAGTTATTAAACTAGAGCCGTGTGAAGACAGCTATACCTTCACTATTCATCTTAAAATGATCAGTTTCTTCTTAATTGCTCTCTGTCACTAATTAGTGCAGGTGCACAGAATGGTACTCTGTGGTGTCAGTGAGCTGGTACCAACTGCCAAATCATGTCACTTTCTAAACATCCATCATTCCTACAGTTTTCACTCCACATACACAAATGTTATATCAAAACATTAATCTATTTCTGCTTTCACTAACAATGTCAAAATCTAAGCCATAAGCATAATAGTTTTTACACTATGACCATTTGTTTGGAACGCACCTTCTCCATAGACATTCATTGTATCTCCACTCAAATCACTTTAGAAATAAAGCCACTTTCTAACTTGTCACTGTGTCTACGGTTTTAGGGTTTCATAGACATATTATACATCAAAATGTCGGCCTGGTTCTTAGGATTCCAACGATATAAATATCTAAGCTGTGGGATGTATAGTTGTTTTGAAACTAGAGCCGTGTGAATAAAGCTACAGCTTCTCAACTGAACTCCAATACATAAGGTTGCCACGGATACGTTCTCTGTAATCTGCCAGTTTGTGTAGCAACTGGATTTTTCTGGAATTTAGGTGAGAGCAGCTGCATTCACACACTTTTTAGACTGCTGCCATTCTTACAGTTTTAAGTCCACATGTACATATCTAATATCAAAATGTTCAGCTCCACCCGCTGTCACTAAACATGTAATTATTTAAGCCTAACATTAATAGTTTTTACAACATGACTGGTGATTGGTTGGTTTCAAAGTGAAGTTCTCCATAGACAGTAATTGTAACCTTTTGACTGAGGCTAGTTAATCTGCCCAGTCCACCCAGTGACTCCACCCACTCTGCCCATTTGAACCAGTTACTCTGCCAATTCCAACCACTTCACACAGTTACTCCTCCCACTCCATTCAATTACTCCGCCCTCTCCAATCGATTACTCCGCCCACTCCAACCAATCCACACAAATGCTCTGCCCACTCCACCCAGTTACTCTGCCCTCTCCAATCGATTGCTCCGCCCACTCCAACCAATCCACACAGTTATTCCTCCCACTCCACCCAGTTACTCCGCCCACTCCTATCGATTGCTCTGCCCACTCCAACCAATCCACACAGTTATTCCTCTAACTCCACCCAGTTACTTCGCCCACTCCAAACACTCCAGCCCACTCTAATTGGTGAATCCGCCCACTCCAAATACTCAGCCAGTTACTCCGCCCAGTCCACCCGTTGACTCCACCAATTCTGCTGTTACGAACAGTTACTCTGCCCACTCGAACCACTCCCCACATTTACTCTACCCACTCCACCCAGTTACTCCACCCACTCAAAACCCTTTACCAATATAATATGCCCCCTCCAACCAGTTACTCCACCCACCCTTCCCAGTTACTCCGCCCACTCCAAACACTCTAGCCAGTTACTCCGCCCAATCCAAACACTCGAAACAGTTACACCAAACACTATTAATCATGCTAGCATCATGTCAATCATGGCAATAGTGGCATGTTAGCATCATGCTAGCAACATGCTAATCATGCTAATATCTTACTAAAAACATGCTAGCATCATGCTAATCATGTTAATATCTTACTAAAAACATGC